>MJUU01073272.1:15820-25823 GCA_002080025.1 Modiolus philippinarum | reverse complement strand
TTCGCCATTCAAAAGTTGATAACTTTGCCAGTTTCAGTTGCCTTACACATGAAATTGTAGACTGGCAGTTTGTAGTGCAAAAATCCCAATTTATATATTGAGGGATTCAATTTAGCTTTAAACGGAATGCAACACTTTATCTCTACAACTCAAAGCCGATCCATGCGATAATGCAAGGTCATATCCCTCATGGGTTGTATCATCGACAATTTTGCTCCAATCCTTTCAACAAATGAAAACAAACAGCCAAAGGAAAAATCACTGAATTTTTTGGGTTAAGGGTATTTGTGACTTTCCAACTTATACATGATCTTAGCAGGGCACACATGTATTAGATAATATTAGATGAACTCTGAAAGGCTTCTAAAACCAAAGAAAGTGAGAGCAAAGTACAGCAAATTCAAAAAGAACCTAGAACTTAAAAAAAAACTAATTATCAAAGCATGACGTAATTATACTTAAAAAAACACAGATTCAGATTCAGATTCAGATTCTTTATTTACACTCAGACACAAAGTATGTGTAACATGAGGACAATATATATACATACAACAAAATGACAGACAAGACAGGTACATACAAAATACATAAAATAGAAAACATAACAATACACAATACACAGAACCCATAAACTTTCAAACTAGAAACAAATGGTGTAAACGTCGCATAACCATTATAATATGTCAACGTACAAGGCATTTTCATCGATAAGTAAAGTCTTTCCCGATGCCGAACTGACAGACAGGCTGACGGACGGACAGACGGTAGGGAACTAATACAGAAAATAAATTCCCGTCAAACCGGTACTAGGAATCGTCTTGAATCTTGAACTTACTATGAGGAATGAGCAAGGCTTCGTGATGACTTCAACAATAAAAGCTTGGTTTTTACCATGGGTTCCACATCAGCCTCGTTCCTTGACCTTCATCTTGAAATTGACAAAAGAGGTACACTACAAACTAGGCTATATGACAAACGCGATGATTTCACTTTTCCAATAGTGAACTTCCCCTTTCTTTGTAGCAACATTCCTAAAGCACCAGCATACGGAGTTTACAACTCCCAACTCATTCGCTACTCAAGGGCCTGTGGTCGATACAGTGACTACCTTGATAGAGCTCCGTTGCTTACAAATAGGCTACTTAAGCAAGGGTATGTATCCCATAACTTGAGGTCATCAGTACAGAAGTTTTACGGTCGTCATTACGATCTTGTGGACCGCTATGAGATATCTGTTTCCCAGATGACAATAGATTTTTCTCTTTGCTACTAAAGTTTGATTTTCCTCTCCGGATTTGCCGGAGTTGACATGTTCAACACGGCGGGTGTCTTATAAGAAGCAGGAGATGCTTACTCTACCGGTGCACCTGATCTCACCCATGGTTTTTATTGGGTCCGTGTTGTTCATTTCTGTATATGTGCGTGTCTTCATTTTATTTTCTGTGCCGTGCTCATGTTATGTCTTCGTTTCTTCGTGTTTCCGACGTTGCCATTGTCCTTGGATTGTTCTTTTCAGACTGACGGTTCGGTTCTCACTTACTTTTTTACCATGGGTTAGGGTTAGGGTTAGGATGTATTTGTAGAGACTTTGTGTCATGTGCATTTACTCCATATTATTTTATTCTTTATCCAGATTTATTTTTTTCTTTTGACGATAAAACCTGAATGCATATTTTTTTTTTGCAAAATATAAAGATATGTCGGAATAATGAGCTGTCGGACTAATAATTGTCGGATCAATGGGTTGTCGGAATAATGGGTTGTCGGACTAATGAGCTGTCGGACCAATGGGCTGTCGGAATAAAAACTGTCCGATCAATGGGCTGTCGGACCAATAACTGTCGGACCAATGATGTGTAACCATTTTGACCACTTTGCAAGTTAATTTTATGTTTGTTGACGGTCCTGCATACGTTAATAAAAACGAATGGATGCACGATTGTTCTACATTAAGTAGAGCAATCCACTCAAACAGGTGCTAGGGACTGTCGTGCACTTGCTGTGAGGTATGAACAAAGCTCAAGGCCTTATGGTGTTTTCAAGATGATGAAAACAATACAAACGTTGTTCTATTGCTTCGGAGTGAAAACTGTCGGACCAATGGGCTGCCGGATTAAAAACAGTCTTACCAATGGCCTTGGCCTTTCGGAATAAAATTTGTCACCGCTTGGTTGTACACTGTATTTGTAGAGACTTTGTATTATGTGCATTTGCTCCATATCATATCATTGTCTGCTTATGCACAAGCATCAAATAAATAAATAAATAAAGAATCAATAGAAGAAGTGTTTATGCGGTAACTGAATGAAACTAAGATATGAAAACTCTGTCAATATTTCAGATCGGAAATGAAGATAAGATATTAGCTATCAAGTCATAAGGTCAACGGACTTAGCGGTGGTGTGTTTAAACAGCATCAGTAATAAAAGAAATTCATTATGTAAGTAGCGTTTTTAGCTCAACTGTCAAGAGGGTCATTGTGAGCTATTTTCATCAAATCGCGTCCGTCATCCGTCTGTTAGCTTTCACATTTCTATCAACTCCTCTGAAACCAGTGAAGCAAATTTAAATAGCCATTACATGAATGATGAATGGAAGGTTCTTCACAAAGATTACTCCGATGCCAGCATGAAACTTAGTTTCTCATTAGACCTTACGAGAAAACTATCATCCTCATCAGGTGTTCTTAAAGTAATGAAACTAATTTAACTAAACTGTTCTGGCATGATGTAGAGAAGGACCTCTAAAGAGATTATGTATTTCCTGCAGATTCAGCAAAAAAAAGCGCAGAACATATTTTGATCATCTCTTCTGAAACCACTTAACTGGCGTCTGATGATTTTGACGTTAATTTTTTGGTTTGAAATGTCACACGTTAACGTTGAAAATACAACTTCTGAGTACGTTGTTGGTACCCGGAAGTATCAAAATTAAAGAGGACTTTGAGTGCCTATGTCAACATGCATTTATGAAACTAACATAATTGTTGTTAAATCTTTACTTCTGGTTTTTATTGGCAAACATATTGATCAGCTCCTCGATACTTTACACCGTTATCGTATGAGATTTTTAAGTCTATGAAAACTGCAAGTTCCGGTTCCGGTTTTTTGCCTTATTAACTTCCGGTATGAGAATAGCAAGATCCGGATTGCGAAACGGCGGGAAACCTCTGTTTATTTAAACATCTCACATTATTTTGCGAAACATTGCATTTTCTTAATCACAGGAAGCACTGTTGGTCTTAATTTTCTTTCAGATTAAATCATGTATGTAACTGGTTGTACTCGAGCGAAACTGAACTATATATCATGATTGACAGAGGTCAGAACTTTGGGGCTTCGATAGATACTTTATCAATATGGGGTTGCTTGAAGCAGGGACTAAGCAGGGACTATATATAATAATGTATAGTCCCTGTTTGAAGTATCTATAATTTTGAGTAATTTGATTCACCCTGGGACTTATAGTTATATATGTACCAAATTCAGCGGAAAGCGTGATTATTGATTTTGAGGGAAAATGATTTGTAGGATTTAATTGGGGCTAATATTACTCCCAGGATTAAAATATTAAAATTTCAAAGCGAAAAACTTGGCGAGACAAATAAAACAAAATGAAATGTTTGCATTGCATAAATAAACATATTCAATGTTCCCTCAAATTAAAGTGGTGTAGCCTGATGACCGTTTGGTCACCTAAAAACAGGCAGAAAATAAAAGCCCCAATAATTAAGTTATTATAACTAAGAAATCAAGGCTGTGGGAAATTTGCAAATATGGCTTAAACTTCTTGCTGTGATAAAAAATGCAATGAAAAATTATGACCCTAAGCAATGTTTATATGGGTTGGTTTACATAAGGCTTGGAAATTTCATAGCAATGGCAAAATTTTGAAGAATAATTCTGACCATTTGTTGTTATTTATTTTAATTGTTAGTTGGTTGGATCATAAAAAAGTCATTTTGACCTTATTATTACAGATTCCATGGCTGTGGAATTAGTTGCGATTAATAATTATTATCATTCATGGCTATCTGTGGTCAGGTTGGGTCATAAAATGTCATTCTGACCTAATGCTTGCTAATTTCGTGGCCGTGGAAATAGTTGCGTTTAATAATTATTATCATTTATGGCTATCTGTGGTCAGGTTGGGTCATAAAATGTCATTCTGACCTTAGGCCACACCAAATTAATTAGTAGTTCTTTTGAAATCCCGCTCCTAAATTAGCAAAATCAAAATTAAAAATTAAAATTTTTTTTCTCCCTCCTAAATTTCCAAAATCAAAATAAAAAAAATGAAAATAAAAATCCCACACGTTGAAATCAACCAAAAGTTTTCACGAATTTGATTCAGAAATTATAAAAATCGAATCTTTGTCATTTATGCGCTTGATATAAGGGAAAATACATTGTAGTTAAGTGTTATTCTGAGTCCGATTGCAAGGCCGCAAGAAAATGATGTGGGAACGGAATAAAAGAGTCAACTGCCTTTTATAAATAGTCGTGAGGCGTCAAACTTGAATCATTCAAGCCGTTATGTCTAATTCTCTCCGCAAATACTTGGGTGGTAGTTAAATTCTTGAAACGGCTTGGTTACGGTGTGACATTTCCATTGTTTTCAACACTCGTTGAATTCGTGTTTTGATCTACATTGTATTACAATTTTTTGTGTATGACTTGTGTAAATAAATATCAGTGTGTAAAGATTAGTTCTAAAACACAAGCCTTCGTTTGTTGTGCGACCTTTAATATTTGGACATGATATGTATGGCACGCGAAAGCAGCAAAAATGCGGTATACCTTGTATTTCGAACGGAAACTAGGGGTTTTCGCGCGAAATACTAGGTATACCGCACGTTAACTATGGGTTTCCGATCGGTATACATAGTTTTCGACGAAAACCCTAGTTTTCGATTGAAATTGAACGGAAACTAGGGGTCTGCGACGGAAACCCATAGTTTCCGATCGGTATCGTTAATTCAAGTTTAAAGCGAAAACGCTATTCATAGTTTTAGCCAATGAGAAACGAGAAACGGAAATCGCTATTTGATATTTAACGTTCGTCCAATCAGAAACGGAAAACGGTATTCAGGGTTTAATCAAACCAATCAGAATCGTTTTTTCTGTTGATCGCTTATATTTCTCTCTTTTTTATTCAAATTTCGTATCTTTAATTTATTTATTATATTTTGATATTATGAATTAATTATCAAATAGAATTGTACCTTTGACAAATTTAGGTGCGATTGGATATCAGATTAGCGGGTCCTGAGAGAATTCGATCTCAACTGTCTATATTCACCTTCACCAGGTAAAAGTTGTTAAATATCGCCGTTTTAGACTTAGTTTAAAAAGAATATTCAATTTAACTAATCTCTAGAGCAAAGATTTTTAATTTCATATAACTGGATGTATACTCTGTTTCGAAATTAAAAAAAAACATCATGAAATTTAGTATGAAAAATAAATAATTTGATGAGCAGTAAAAAAAAAACAAAACAAAAAACTCGGTCTTATAAATGATCAAAACAATTCAGTAATTTAAAACTTTTACTTCATCATATCCTTTTCAAGGAGTTATATAATTTGGAAGTAAAAAATTTCATGAATTTTAGCATTTAAGAGGTATGAAAGGTATAATTTTAAGTTTACGGTTTAAACTGACAAAAACAATAAAGTGATTTGAAAATTTTACTTCATGATATCCTTTCGAAAGAGTTTGATATGTTGCGAAATAAAAAAATTATGAAATTTAGCATAGGATAGACAGAAAAGTTATATTTTTAATCAGTCGTTTAAACTCAGTCTTTAAAAATGACAAAAACAATTCAGTGTTTTGAAAATTTTACACCATAGTATCCTTTGAGAGGAGTTTTATAAGTGTTATGAAAATTTTACTTCATTACATTCTTGCGAAGAAGTTTGATATGTTACAAAACACAAAAATCATCAAATTTAGCATAGAAAAGGTATGAAAAGTAAGATTTTGAAACAGCGGTTTTAACTAAGTCTATAAAAATGACGAAAAACAAATCAGTGTTTTGAAAATTTTACACCATAGTATCCTTTGAGAGGAGTTTTATAATTCGCAAACCAAAAACTTGATGAATTTTAGCATTAAAAAGATATGAAAGTTAAAATTTTTAGTCGACGGTTTATACTAACTCTTTAAAAATGTCAAAAAAAGTTAAGTGTTATGAAAATTTTACTTCATTATATCCTTGCGAAGAAGTTTGATATGTTGCGAAATACAAAAATCATCAAATTTCGCATAGAAAAGGTATGAAAAGTAAGATTTTGAAACAGTGGTTTAAACTAAGTCTATAAAAATGACCCAAAAAAAATACAGTGTTTTGAAAATTTAACAACATAATATCCTTTCGAAGGAGTTTTATAATTCGCGAAGCAAAAACTTGATGAACTTTAGCATTAAAAAGATATGAAAAGTAAAATTTTGTGTCGACGGTTGATACTAACTCTTTAAAAATGTCAAAAAAGTTAAGTGTTTTGAAAATCTTACTTCATTATATCCTTGCGAAGAAGTTTGATATGTTGCGAAAATACAAAAATCACCAAATTTAGCATAGAAAAGGTATGAAAAGTAAGATTTTGAAACAGCGGTTTTAACTAAGTCTGTAAAAACGACAAAAAAAATCAGTGTTTTGAAAATTTAACATCATGATATCCTTTGGAAGGAGTTCTGTAATTCGTGAAGCAAAAACTTGATGAATTTTAGCATTAAAAAGGTATGAAAAGTAAAATGTTTAGTCTGCGATGTAAACTAACTCTTTAAAAATGACAAAAAAAGTTACGTGTTTTGAAAATTTCACATCATTATATTCTTGTGAAGGAGATTGATATATTGTGAAATAAAAAAATCTTCAAATTTAACATAGAATATGTATGAAAAGTAAGATTTTTAAAGCAAAGCATACCTATACTATGTTAAATTTGAAGATTTTTTTTATTTCGCAACATATCAAACTCCTTCGCAAGGATATAATGAAGTGAAATTTTCAAAACACTAACTTTTTTGTCATTTTTCAAGAGTTAGTTTGAACCGCTGTTTCAAAATCTTACTTTCCATACCTTTTCTATGCTTAATTTTATAATTTTTGTATTTCGCAACATATCAAACTTCTTCGCAAGGATATGATGATGTAAAATTTTCAAACAGTTAACTTTTTTTGACATTTTTAAAGAGTTAGTATAAACCGTCGACTAAAAATTGTACTTTTCTTATCTTTTTAATGATAAAATTCATCAAGTTTTTGGTTCGGGAATTATAAAACTCCTCCCAAACGAGATACTATGGTGTAAAATTTTCAAAACACGGAATTTTTTTTTGTCATTTTTAAAGACTGAGTTTGAACCACTGATTAAAAAATCTAACTATTCTGTCTATTCTATGCTAAATTTCATAATTCTTTTATTTCCAAACATATCAAACTCTTTCGAAAGGATATCATGAAGTAAAATTTTCAAAAACTTTATTGTTTTTGTCATTTTTATAGAGTAAGTTTAAACCGTAAACTTAAAATTATACTTTTCATTCCTCTTAAATGCTAAAATTCATGAAATTTTTAACTTCCAAATTATTAAACTGCTTAGAAAGGATATGTTGAAGTAAAAGTTTTAAATTACTGAATTGTTTGATCATTTATAAGACCGAGTTTTTG
The DNA here is from genome assembly GCA_002080025.1 of Modiolus philippinarum. NCBI lineage: Eukaryota > Metazoa > Mollusca > Bivalvia > Mytilida > Modiolidae > Modiolus > Modiolus philippinarum. The sequence goes on along the minus strand of MJUU01073272.1, from coordinate 18,145 downwards.
TTTTTTGTTAACTGCTTATCAAATTATTTATTTTACATACAAAATCTCATGATTTTTTTTTTAATTTCGAAACACAGTACACATCCAGTTATATGAAAATAAAAATCTTTGCCCTATAGATTAGTTAAATTGAATATTCTTTTTAAACTAAGTCTAAAACGGCGATATTTCACAACTTTTAACTGGTGAAGGTGAATTTAGACAGTCGAGATCGAATCCTCTCAGGACTCGCGAATCTGATATCCATTCGCACCTAAATGTGCCACAGGTACAACTCTATTTGATAATGAATTTATAATATCAAAATATATAAAATAAATGAAAGATACGAAATTTGAATAAAAAAGAGAGAAATATAAGCGATCAACAGAAAAAACGATTTTGATTGGTTTAATTAAACCCTGAATACCGTTTTCCGTTTCTGATTGGACGAACGTTAAATATCAAATAGCGATTTCCGTTTCTCGTTTCTCATTGGCTAAAACTATGAATAGCGTTTTCGCTTTAAACTCGAATTAACGATACCGATCGGAAACTATGGGTTTCCGTCGCAAACCCCTAGTTTCTGTTCAATTTCAATCGACAACTAGGGTTTTCGCCGAAAACTATGTATACCGATCAGAAAACCATGGTTAACGTGCGGTATACCTAGTATTTCGCATGAAAACCCCTAGTTTCCGTTCGAAATACTAGGTATACCGCATTTTTGTTACTATTCCGTGCCATAGATATGCACAACCGACAAAAGTTGTTTTAGGACTAGTGTACAGACTTCAGTGTTAACCTTAAAATCTGATGTAAAGATTAGTTTTGAAACAATGAACAAAATATGGGAAATCCTAGTAAGATGAACTTAACAGGTTAACTCTTCTTGTCTTTTCAATAAGTGAAACAGTATCAATATGAATTTGGAATGAGTCGTATTCACTAGAACAAGCCATGAATCTAATGTTGAAATTGCATACACATGATGACATCAGTCATGTCAGTTTAAATACTACTGACAAAAAAGCTTTTTCAATTTACCTAAATAATTTTACTTACTACATACAATGTAAGACAAAACTTTCTTGCATGCATCTTAATCATTGTTGTTCTTTGTATTGGGTAAAGTACATTTAGGACTTGAACATAAATGGTGGAATATTTCTAAGACATCATTAGAATTATCAAGGGAAACTTTGAAGGTTTTAGCACTTGTTTAAGATAATCACTGTCAGATATTTACCAACTCTGCAAGCTGAACATATGTGATTATCATTTTTGAATCTGCTGGTCTGTTTTTTTATTTGCAAAAGTTTCTAGTACCTTTTAATTGATTTCTAGTGATCATTTACATGAAAATAAAATAACCCTTACTTTACACAATTCTTTGGTAGACTATATGCATACTAAAAGTGTAGTGCTGAACAAGGTATACATATAGTTGTGGCTATAGATATCATGTAACAGAAGGTCAGAATGTGAAATAGTTGTTGTTGAAGGCAATCAGTTACAAAACTTAGTTTATACTAGGGAATGTGTTGTATTGAATGATTAGACACAATTATTATTAGTTTTATCACAAATGCCCTTTGAAATGTAAGCTGTTATGCAGGTTCAAACGCGCATATTTGAAACATTATTGAAATACCGGACAAGAAAAATAAAAAAAGTATTTCGCTCGCTCTTAAATTCAAGAATATTTGAGGCGAAAAATTTAAAATGAAAAAAAAAAAAATTCGCTCGCTCGCTCCAATTTTTTTGGCCAAAATCTCGAAGAACTACTAATTAATTTGGTGTGGCCTTATGCTTGCAGATTTCATGGCTGTGGAAATTGTTGCACTTAATAATTATTACCATTTATGGCTATTTGTGGTCAGGTTGTGTCATAAAATGCCATTTTTGCCTTATGCTTTCAGATTTCATGTTTTTGAAATATTTGCGAGTAATGATTATGATCATATATGGCTATCTTGGGTCAGATTGGGCCATAAATTGTCATTCTGACTTTATACTTGCATATTTCATGGTTGTGGAAATAGTTGCGAGTAATAATATATGACCAATTATGGCTATCTGTGGTCTGGTAGGGTCATAAAAAAGTCATTTTGACCTTATTCTTTCAGATTTCATGGCTGTGGAAATAGTTTCGAGTAAAAAGATATGACAATTTTTGGCTAGGTGTGGAGAGGTTGGGTCATAAAATATCATTCTGACCTTATGCGTATAGATTCATTGTAAATGGTGAATAAAAGGATATGGAGTACATGCACATGAGACAAAGTCTCTACAAATACATGGTAAAAAACAAGCAAAGGAACAACGCTTTTATTGTTGTTCTTC
>MJUU01073272.1:3773-15775 GCA_002080025.1 Modiolus philippinarum | reverse complement strand
CCCTAGCACCGGTTTAAGCGGAATTCTTTGCTAATTGTCGAGCAACGCTACATCCATGTCTTTCTTGGTCATGGGTGCGGGATTCAACAAACATCAATTAAACTGGCAAAGTGCTCTTACAATCACTGTCATCCTCTGCCCGACAAAAGCACTAGTGTCTTAAGCTAGTGGACAACTACAACATATAGACAAACACAGGGCACTCATCAAGTCGAATGTAAGAAAACTAGGCGTTATAAAATAGTGAGAAGTGGGCACTTAAAACAGGTGGTCTGAATGACATTTCGAAAATTACAAAAATAATTGCCAAAATTTGAAAGTATCAATAGTATATCCATATGAGGAATTCTCTCACGTTCAAGTACACCATAACTGAAAAATATAGAGAGCATACATCTCTCGCACGGGGAATCGTTTAGTTCTCTATTGTTTGGTTGAAAATGATATCCTTAGCTATTCCTCAAAGCAGTAACAAATATAGAAGTTACAGGATTTCAAGGAAGTAGAAACATACAAATTGTTTAATTCATTTAACATTGATTTGAATTATCTAATTACAGATCTAATCATAATTTTACCCCCACATAAAAACCACAAACAATTTGTTGAATTTTACTCAAATGTTTCTACAAAGGGGAGAACGCCTGACCCATCCCCACCTCCAGGAAAAATGCATAAATGTCACCCTTTTGATGTGTTTCTGACTGCTGGTTGTTTAAACGTGCATACATTTCGGACCTTTTTTTTTATTAAAGTTGTGTCTAAATATACTGCAAAACATAATGGATCCCCACTACCCGTCAACTGCTTGTCTCGTCAGCTTATAATTATTTGTTTGTCATGTTAATTTGTTTTGACAGTTAAATAAATGTTTGATTCCTATAATCCTATACTAACGTTAAATTCTATGTAGAAAGCATATTTTTAAATAACTCCGTCGTACGTTGCATACTTTAAAATCTGATAGACTTTAATATCTCACAGACCCCCGTATGAAATCTGCAAGTATATGACAACAACAGGAACCTGACTTTAAAATCTCATACGACATCGGAACTAAATTTTCACATGGGCAGTATTTGGCATTGCACAATATCATGTTCTTCTTTCATAATTGATGATGTTGTTATACGTAATCTGTTTAGAAATATTTCAAAGGAAGTTTCATATGTATGAAGGCTTAATGTCATAGTCAACGGAAATTATGTCCTTAGCTAGCTGTCAGTAACTGCGAGCATTTGTACGGAAGCGTATTGATGCCACATGAAGAAAAGTAATATCTCATAATCATGAGATAATATCCCAAAATTATGAGATAATTATCTCATAATTATGAGATAACATCTCATAATTATGAGATATTATTTCATAATTTTGAGATATTATTTCATAATTTTGAGATAATATCTCGTAATTATGAAATAATTATCTCATAATTATGACTTATTATCTCATACTTATGAGATATCATCTGATAATTATGAAATAATATCTCATAATTATGAGATAATTATCACATAATTTTGAGATATTATCTCATAATTATGAGATATTAATTCATAATTATAATTTTTTTTTCAAGGGCATCAACACGCTTCCGTACATTTGTCAGGACAGTACCAGATATTATCTCCATGTTTTATGTACTTCATTGAAAAAGTACTCGCTTTAATAAATTGGATTTTTTTTCTAGTTTAATTTCTTACTGTGAGTCTTTTTGTTTATTAATTTTTTAGCCACTCACTACACATAATGATAAGTTTGGGTCCAAGAAAACGAGTTTAACCCCAACACAATTCTTGCGCCTGTTCCAAGGAAAACATGTAAGTTTATGTTTGTCGACGATCCCTCATCCATGGATCAAAGGGAAAAGACATGGATGTAGCGTTGTTCAGCAAATAGCAATGAATTCCACTCAAACCAGTGCTAGGGGCCGTCTTGAACTTACTATGAGGTATGAGCATAGCTCATGGTTGAGAGCCCCACGGTGACTTCTAGATGAAGGACAACCCTAAAAGCGTTGTTCCATTGCTTGGTTTTACCATGTACATTCGTATTCGTAGAGATTCTATTGCATTTGCATTTACTCCATATCCCTTTATTGTTAATTTTAGACGGGAGCTTGTCTCTCCTGTATTGTGGAGTCCGTAAAAAGATTTCCCGTGCGAGAGATGTGTGCTCTATATACATTTCAGTTATGGTGTACTTGTTCTTGAGAGAATTTCTCATATGGATGCACTGTCATTCTTCAAATTTTGGCTTTTTAATTTTTTTTGTAATTGAAAATTGTTTTTTCTGATCACCTGTTTATTGTGCCCACGTCTCATGATTTTATTATGGCAAGTTTACTTACAATTGGCTCGATGAGTGCCCTGTGGTTGTTTAAATTTTGTGATCGTCTTCTACTAGTCTTTTTCGGGCAATGGATGACAGCGATTGCTTCGCCAGTTAAGTTTATGTTTGTTGACGATCCCGCATCCATGGATCAAAGGAAAAAAGACATGGATGTAGCGTTGCTCAGCAATTAGCAATGAATTCCGTTCAAACCGATGCTAGGGGCCGTCTTGAACTTGCTATGAGGTATGAGTAATGCTAATTGTTGAAGGCCTCATGGTGACTTCGAGATGAAGAACAACAATAAAAACGTTGTTCCATTGCTTGGTTTTACCATGTAAATTTGAATTTGTAGAGATTTTGTCATTTGCATTTACTCCATATCCCTTCATTGTTAATGTTGGTCAATGACTTGTCCTTGTCTTCCTATAAAATCTTAGTATTTTGATATTCGGGTTATTGGATGTGGTTTGTTTCGATTAATTTATTCACTATTTTACTTTTTTGGGCCATTCAGGGCTTGCTATATGGTGTGAGGCTCTTCACTGTGTTGATGACCTTACGGTGATCCCTAAATGCGTTGTTTTGGGTCGTTTTAACTTGCAGGCGGGATGTGGTCTCCTTGGCATTTACCCCATTTCCTTCTTTTTCATAGTTCCAACAATCTTATAAGATGGTGCAAGACATTATGGTATGTGTTTCCATTGTATCAGTCCTGTATTTAAAACAAAATTAGCTTGTGACGTTGCTGTTTTGTTTCGAGTAGCAATGACATTACTAGGTGACATTGATCACGTTTAGCGAGGTAGCATGGCCAAATGTCGAAAAAACGAAAATCATGAATGATCTATTATCATTGACGCTTGACAAATGGAATATTCGTTATCACTCTTCAAAATTAACTCTAACGTTAAGTCTCGTTTTGAAACACAAAATAACTACTCACGCAAGGTAAAGGTAATAAGGATGAATTATAAGATTTTGCAAAAGTCGCTGAATTTTTTCACACCATTCAGTACATTAACGTGTTTTAATCACACAAGAACTTAAATTTTGTATTAATTTCAAATATTTTATTGATATAAAAATCAATAGGATTAGATAACAGGCAATGCCTATATAAATCTTCTCCTAATAACAAGATGAACAGTAACAAGTATAAAATATTTACATGCATATACAAACCATATAATACTGCAACAGCACAAAATCATTAATAATAACATATCTTTATATTGTAAATCAAACCAAAATCTGAAAATTTTGTAGAAAAGACTGATTAATTACTTATGGTCTGAGTAGAAATATTAGTAATAAAAATTATTCATTAATTTTAGATATAAATGAAAACAAAATATATTTTTGACATATTACATGTACATGTCCATCCATGTATATGTATAAATTATTCTATTTTGGAATAATTCAAATAAACTTAAATTTTTTTCTATTGACAGCTTGTAATGCCTACAGAAATCACATTAACAAATTGTAACATTTAAAACTTTATTATATGTAAAGTTATTCGTTATAATAGGGATGTATACTGTTAAATTGAATATTTGTGCTGTCAAAAACAACAGAAGCAATATAAGAAGTAGTAATGATATCTCAGAAAGTTGACATGCAAATATATTATAGTACAAAACACATATAAGTGTTACATGTATATGTATAAATAAACATTATGCAAAACATTATATAAATCTCTTAGTACTTAAGACCCGAATAAAGTTTTGAACTGCCAATGTAATTTCTGAATTATTCTCCTGAGACAGATCAACCGAACCAAATAGAAGTAAATTAAGATCGAGAATATCAGTATAAGAGTTGAGGTCGAGGAATAATTGATTACGTTGTCTAGCAAATTGTCTGCACACAAAGAAATAATGATAATTATCCTCTACACTGTCACCACAAGCACACTCAGAGTTTTCAGATAGATGAGATAAATATAGATGATGTTTTAAATTGCTTACTTCATTACGGAGTTGACAATATATAATATTCAAGGTTCTAGAGCCAATAGAATAATGTATTGGAGGGGGCTCCAGATCCATGTCTAATGCACGTTTAAACAAAGACAGTTAGGGAAGATTTTGAATTTCAGGATCAAGTTTATTCAATGCACCAAAAGTATTCGGGAAAAAAACTATTTTTATAGCTTATTGTATGAGCATTGGGTATATTGAAAAATCTGGAGTTTCTAAGCCTATAGTTATCATTATTTTCATTGATATAAGACTGTACCAAGTCAGATATATAATTTGGCAGAAACCCATGCAGAGATTTATATAAATATATAGGTTTCTGTTTTCTCCTGCGTTCATATAAAGAATCCCAACCAAGCTCTGAATAAAGTTTGGACCTTGAGCTACCCCGCCTCATACCAGTAATAATACGAGCAGCTTCATATTGAACAGACTCAATTAAATCAGATTCCTGTTTAGTGCAATTATCCCAAATTATATTGCCGTATTCTAGTATGGGTCTAATGAAACCAATATATATTATTTATATGATCTTTCCAGATTCCTTTTGATTTAAAATTAAGACCCAAGTGTTTATGATTTGTGGTATTTTCCAATTTAATGTCACTCATAAATAGCTCAGGTGCATTAACATTTTTTCTAGTGAAAATCAGCGGTTTAGTTTTTGTGGCATTAAAAGTAACACCCCAATTATTAGCCCAATTTTGAAGTTCCTCAAGATCTGCATTAAGGGACTCGGCCGCCTCCCCATGATCATCAACGACACAGTAGAGTGAGGTATCATCAGCAAATAATTTAATCTTGTTGTAAACCACATCAACTATGTCATTAAATTTTGTATTGTTCTCTTCAATATTAGTTAAGTTTTTTTACCAAAACTCAGTTCAAGTTCATTATTGATATGCTATGTCCAATTATTGTCTATGTTAATGCATCTAGTTTTTAGACTAAGATGAAATTCAGATTTTAAAAATGCAGTTTGAAAGATTATTGCATAAATTTAAAAAACAAACATGTCATAATTAAATCACCCAATTTGTTGCACTTAGTTTGTAAACAAAGTCATGCTCGAAATACAACAATATTTTTGCTGACATTAGAATATTGGGAAAAACTTTCTTGCACATTTTATTCATATTATATGTTTTAAATAAATAACACACATTATCGAGTGACGGAATTTGCGCATGTCCTAAAGACACAATATTCAAATTGGTACCATTACTTAGCAACAAGTATCTTTCATATCGTTTGTTCTTAGAATATTGTACCTTATATTTCTTTACTTGTTGTGTAATATGATTGATGAGCGAGTTAAAACACTGTCTCCGAAAGTGCGAATCCAAAAAGTTATTTTTACAAGGTAAAGGTAAAATTTCGAATGATATCATAATTAAATATTCAAATTAGAAATATTAAAAACAAATAAACACAATTATAAAATATGCAAAGTAGGCTTAGATACGCAAAGTCAATTGATACCATTCCAATAATAGTCGATGGAAGTACGAATGCATATTTCTAACCATTAGTCAACAATATTTTGCATCGTTTATATGCATTATTATTATAATGTAGACGACAAATGTGCTATGGCACATTTATCTTGGTCGGTACATGTTTTGAAATCTGGTAGTGCATTATCAAGCACATAAATGACACAAAGTATTAGGCTTCACCATTAAAGATGATCTGAGTCGGAACTCTCACATACACAACGTAGTCGCATGAGCAAACCAAGTCCATGGTATGTTAATCCGAAACAACAAGAAGGCACCTCAGCAGACCAAGATCACTGCAGTAAATAAATAACAAAATACCGAAGTTACTGTTAATTCATTTTCTGCATATGCGTATTTCGACAACTTATGTCTCATCAGTGCAGATAAAACCAAAACATTTGGTAATCCATTCACCAAAAACGTGTAAAAGCTGATAGAGAACAAATAACCAAAAAGGATCTAAATTGAAAAGCCAAAGTTCAACTTAGGACAGAGCTGTGCATGAGGGAGATACTAGTACTCCTTAGTTTTAAATGGAATTTTGTAAAAATTAGATATTGCAAGGTTCAATAAAAATCGGTTTTCGGGTCAGCACCGAAGTACTGACTACTGGGTTGGTGAATTCCCTCAGTAAGTGTAAGTCTTTTTGTCGGCAAAGGATGACAGCGATTGTAAGAACACTTTGCCAGTTAAGTTTATGTTTGTTGACGATTCTGCATCCATGGATCAAAGGAAAAAAAGACATGCATGTAGCGTTGCTCAGCAATTAGCAATGAATTCCGCTCAAACCAGTGCTAGGGACCGTCTTGCTATGAGGTATGAGTAAAACTCTTTGTTGAAGGCCTCATGGTGACTTCAAGATGAAGAACAACAATAAAAGCGTAGTTCCCGTGCTTAGTATTACCATGTATTTGTAGAGACTTTGTTTTGAACTTGAAATTAAAGAGACAACCGATACACCCGACCTTGGCCTTTTGTTGTACATTGACGAACATGGACGTCTGAAATCTAGATTATATGGCAAACGTGATGATTTTGACTTTCCAATTGTGAACTTTCTTTCTCTCTGCAGCAATATACCTGTATCCCCAGCATATGGAGTATATATTTCACAATTAATTCGTTACTGTAGAGCGTGCAGTACATACGGTGACTTTGTGGAAAGAGCAAAAGCACTGTCACAAAAACTGCTGAGTCAGGGATATGTTCAGCCTTTGTTACTTTCATCCCTTCAGAAATTCTATTGCCGTCACCACAACATCATAGATAGATATGAAATGTCAGTGTCACAAATAAAAACAAGACATTGTCAGCTAGATTCGCGTCTTCCCCGGATTTGACCTTACCGGTTTTGACTTAACCCTTGATTGACCCACTGACAGTGTGACGGGTGCTGTGCACAGAGCAGGACATGCTTACCCTTCCGGGGCACCTGATGTCACTCTTGTTTATTGAGAGTTCACACTGTTAGTGCTTTAGTTTTTTGTGTTGTATATGTAATGTTCGTGTGTTTTGTGGGCATGTGGTGTCTTTGGTCTTNTAATTAGCGACCTTTAAATGTCGTCTTTTCAGGGCGAAAAGGCGCAAATTAGCGGGGCGACGAACCGATAATTAGCGGGACAAATAACTAAATACAAAAAGACGAAAACACGACAAATTGTAAACCGCTAATGAGGCACCTTTAATTTTGGTCTTTTCGGGGGGAAAAGACGACAAATTGTAACCCGCTTATTAGCGGGATAAAATTGTCGTCTTTTCGACTTTTCGGAAAATTGGCCCAAGATAATTTCTGATGTTCTTGTATTGTTAATGCATATGTTGAAGAATCAACATAGTTTTATTATTCTTATGCTATGTTGCCTTTAGTTTTTAATGATCTGTATGTTGTTTTCTTCTAGTGCTGCTTTTTGTTTTATGTTGCTTATGCTGCATTTCAATGCTTTCAGTTTCCTGCTTTTTATTCTAATAATATAATACAAAAAAAAACCCACAATAAAAATACAAAAGACAAACATAAACAACGATAGGAACTCGGGACAGCCGGACTTGGTACCGGCACTAGCAAAAGCCAGCGGTAGGGTTAAACCGGTTTATGGGTACCCTAACCTCCCCTTTCTCTGTCCCGTTTCCCTATCGTAGAATAAACATACGAATAAAATCCATACAGGTAGACTACTAACTCCATGACCACAATCTAGAAAATATAAATGGGGGGACAAAACGTAATTTTGAAAGATGGGTCAAAGAGTGCTCGCCGCTAAACTGCCGGCTAGCTCGAGGAGCCTAGTCCGCTGGTAAAACATGTATTACTTGTATTGTTTGTCATGTAAAAATCCAGGGGGTTGTTTGGTATATTTTCGATTAGGGATGTGCCGAATTGATCTCGAAAACATGCCCCTAATTTGGCCCTGTCACACTATAACGCACAGCACAACGTGTGCCCAGCGTTTGAGAATATTTTCGTATACGCTGGTGTGCATTGTATAAGTTAGGGGCACGTTTGTAACACGTTACAAACACGTCGACACACGTTGGCGTGCGTTGTTGATGGTTGGGTGTGTCGGGAAATTTTGAACATGCTCAAAATTTCACGACGTTCGCCAACGTGTTGTTGATAAGTTATGCAGACGTTAGACGAACGCTAGAGGTTCGTTTTCACGCAATGTGTGCGATATGTAGTAGTTTCTCGAAAGTTGGTTTAAACGTGAAGAGAACGCAAACCGGGCGTCCTTGTAACTAAGGAGTAACGTATTAGCCGATGTTTTATCATAAAAATAATGGTTAAAGAGCAAGACAAAATTTAAAAGAAATGTAAATAGCTGATTTATTTCAGTATCATACTGACATATTGTTTTAAAAATATTTCTTTTAATTTTTGAGGAGCCTATCCATCCTGCAACTTTGTCGTATTTTGGTCGCATTTCTATCCATTTCTGCATTTGCAAATGTCATCGAGATGAAGAATTTCAGCCTGATCTAACAAAGAACGCTCAAAACGCTATACAGACGCTCTATGAGTGCCAGAAGACCGTTATTGATGCGTTTGGTAAACGTCAAGCACGCTAGGGCTAGAAAACGCCTTTGCAACGTTGTCACACGTCGTTACACGTTTTGTGAGCGTTGCGTACAAGCTATGGATTAGTTTTCCGTGCGTTGTAGGCCGTAAGCCTGACGCTATGAATGCGTTTAATTAGAGAATTTCTTAAATTTCTTCGGCGTGTGGTAACGTTCTTATAAAAATTATCGAACGTCGGCACACGTTGGCTAGAACGTTATAGTGTGACAGGGCCTTTACGTAAAACATACCCAAAATTTATATAACAAACTAAATTTAATTTAAGACCCGAATATATTAAGTTACCTTTGTCTTGATCTGAAAATTCTACAAAAAAATCAGAAAAAAAAAACATGAGGTACGTGAAATATTGTACATTTATAAAAACTAATTCACTGGAATTCTGTTGTCTTAATTGTTCGTTTTTGCTTATTTGGTACCAAAATTTCTATATGAATTTTTTTCTAGATGCAAATTTATATAGAAATGGTATAAAAACACACCCGAATTTATATATTTCATGTAAAAAACTATACCCGAATTTTTGGCACATCCCCGTATAAAAAAGGAAGTTACCCCCTCCTCCCCCGGGGGAAGGGTTACTTGATATGTCAGTTTATATTTAAACATGCCGACTTTTTAACTTGACTTTTGACTTGAAGCGCATGTATTTTTTAGCTACTCTAAAAGTTGACATGACTCGATACATAGATCGTGTTTACTGTCACAAGAAAACGTGAAATCAGAAACAAATGATTAATCATATGTCTCTAGTGAAATGAAGAAAAAAGAAGGGAAACGGGGAATGTGTCAAAGAGACAACGACCCAAAGGGGATTAATTATGCAGTATTCTTTGCTTTGATAAAAGCCACACATTGATTCAATCTCGTGATATTTTGACAATATAAGGTCGCTCAACTGATTGGTTACAATTTGTCGTCATTTCGTCTTTCCTCCCGTAAATTATCGTTTTGTCGCCCCGCTTATTTGCGTCTTTTCGCCTCGAAAAGACGAAAAGAAAAAAAGACGAAAATTTAAGATCGCAAATTAACGGGTTACAATTTGTAGTCTTTTCGCCCCGCTAATTATTGTTTTGTCGCCCAGCTAATTTGCGTCTTTTCGCCCCGAATGTTTTATTCAAACATTTCACAGTTTTATATCGGTATAAGGGCTAAGAGTTACTACTGAGAATATATATTTTAATATTTATTTACTAAAAAAAGAGTAGTTTTTTTAACTACCAGGGCAGACTGGAATGACCATAGATGAATGATCGGGCATGATTTATTTTTTGGTACTATGTCGTATCTCATAAATAAAATCTAAAGGAAATATTTTTTTTATTAATTTATTGATTGATTATATCTTTGTGTTTGTTTTTGTTTGTGTTTTTCAATTTGTTTTTTGTTGTTGTTTTTGTTTTTTTTTGTGATTTCTCAATGAAAATGAAGTGTGCAGTTTGAGTCAAAGTAGCTCATTTTGATAGGTTTTGTTTATCCATGTTTTTTGAAGTCATTTTCTTATTCTGTTTTTCCTTGGTTTGTTGTAATTGTCAATTTTGTCCTGTTTTGTTATGATCTGATTATTTTTTTTTTGCATTTCTACTGTACTACAACTATGTAATGACATAATCGACATCGATCAAGATGGGACTGAGAAGTAGCATTGAAAAGCAAAATGTTCCTGGTGCAGAACTTCAATGGCACAGTGTGTGCTATAAAATTTTACCAAGCAATTGAAAAAGGTCAAGTCAAAATGTTCGAACAATATATATTGTGAATGGAGTCTCTTGCACAGAATCCATATAAAGAAAAAAGAAGGGAAACGGGGAATGTGTCAAAGAGAAAACGACCCAAAGGGAAGTAATAACAACTCAAAGCCACCATAAGATCTTCAATGAACGGTGAGGAAACCCCACACCCAACAGCAGGTCGGAGTCGGCCCCTGAATAAAGAGTAATCAAGTTCAGCGAAATAAACATCATCCTAGACTCCTATAGACATAATGTAAACTAACTAGAAAAAAGACAAGACACACAAAGGCTTAATAAATTTCCTGAATATACCTGATGGTCCTTCTACTCCATCTTTTGCTGCAAACAAAACATCTCTGCAAGTGCTTAAAAATGACTCCTAATCAGATGGATCTTTATTGATTTGGTTACTGTTGGTACTCAGTACCATAGTAAATGTCATCGGGCATATGCATCCGAGAGAAACATCAAAACGAAATCTTGTAACAAATATCTCCGGAGTCGATCCATATCAAGAAACCTCCCTCTGAAAATCAACAGTCGTCCCCTAAGGGAGTCAAAAAAAATAATCACGAATATGATCAAATGTTTTCGAAAATTATACTCAACTATAAGTGGTGTCAAACACTATTGACACGTTGGTTTCCTTGATATATAACGTTTCCTCAAACGAAGAGAATTTCTTTAGCCCCTTTACTTATACAAAGACAATTCATATCATTCTCGGTGATAACATTATATATTGCAGATGTGCATCATGGTTTTTATTTTCTTAAGTCACATTCTTTCCTTTCTATTGCTGTCTTTGTTTCATTCAACTGCAAGTACAAGAATTATTCAATGCTTATAGTGCGGGCATTTTGTAGGAAAATATACATAATTTTTAAAACGTTGGGGTAAAGAACAAACCTGTATGTATCTAGGAATTATTATTTTTCTCGAAAATTAAAAAAAAATTAAATATGATTGAGTACTGGTAATCTGAACCACTATCAGTAAAATTCTGTAACTTGTTGGACCTGAGTGTTACCCGTTGTGCTTAAAGCATGTGTAATGCAAATCATTCTGATCATGAGTAACAAAACCTGTACTTGAAAGGGATTACAGGTGTTTTCACTATAATTTCTTATTCTTAAACGATTGGGGATAGTTAACAGTCCCTGAGATTCTGCAATATATATTTGGTCATGAGTAAAATGAGTTTAGTCCGGGGATCTCAACTATTTTAAAGGATAATCTATTATTTTTAAGCATGATCCTATTGAACTGGTATTAATTTCCCTAGCTGATTTGGGCTTTCAATTTATTAATAGATCTTTTTGAAACTTGATCTCTATCAGATTTTATACATCTTTGTTCTTGTTTT
>MJUU01073269.1:29059-71062 GCA_002080025.1 Modiolus philippinarum | reverse complement strand
GGGGGGGGGGCAGGGGACATTTACAGTCCTTGCTTCAGTAGCCGTTACTAAATTACTGTATTAGTGAGCTTTGCATGGGAATGGGCGAGCAGGGTTTATTTTAGTGAGTTTGCTCACAATTTTCTAGTTTTTTTCCGACCATGAAGTAATTTGAGAAAAAGATTCAACTTATCTCGTGAGAAATGATTTTTTCTCTCTTTCGATAGTTATATTTTCAAATATTTAAAATGCAAAGCAACGCGTAATAGGAACAGCTGAATTTCATATTGACCAATAAATAAAAAATCAGCACTTGTTCATTAATCTTTGTTTTTTTTTAACTTGCTATGCCCTTGAAATGATTCCACGATCAAAAGCTATGATGTCAAGGTCATCCGAAAAATGAAGCAGATTTCAGAAAAATGGAAGACATCAAAATTTTAAATGACCTTGACATTGATGCATATGACTTTCAGCTCATTTCATGGTCATAACTTGTTTAACTGGTCCTTCTATAGATAAGTGATGCACATCGTCTTTTCCTAGGTAAGTAGTATAGGGGCACAGTTCAGGTCGGATTTGCGGTGGATCCGTTGTCGTAGGAACATGAAGTGTTGCCGATCTCTCCGTAATCTCCGGTTTCAGAGATGGTCTAAAGACTGGTGTATTGGCTATCATTGTAACGGTTGTCAAAAATGATGAACAAGTGCTATAATTTATTATTTAATGATGAAGTAAAAATCAACCAAATCCGTTTTGTGGTTACAGAGAATCGCTTTAAAAGTTGAAATCAAGACAATTTTGTTACAATTTTCTTTTTTATTTCTGCTAAATTTTGCCCCAATGGTTAATTTTTTATATAGAAATTCGGGATAAAACCCATTAAACCCCCTCTGGATCCGCCAATGCAAGCATCAGGAGATTAAGGGTTCCTTTGACCAAGGAGACAGTTGGCGTCGCGGAGAAGTTCAAAATGAAGAACAATACTGGAAGCGTTGTTCCATTGCTTAATCTTACCATGTATTTATAGGGATTTTGTCCCGTGTACATTTACTCAGTGTCCCTTTATTTGTTGATATAGCAATACAAAAAAAAACAGAATACGTTTGTAAATAAGCCATAAATCAATCTTCTGGGATAACAAGGAATCTGGGCTCCGGTCTCCAATCTTTTCAACGTAGCACTACAGGCTTCAACACTGGGGAATCCGGGCTCCAACGCTCTATAACGCTCCGGGCTCAAACGTTCTCTAGAGCCTGGGCTCCAACACTACGGTTCCAGGCTTCGGGCTCCACTAACAGGCTTCTGAGATCTTTGGGGTCCACTCACTAGGCCCCAGGCTCCACATACATACTGAGGGGCACGTGTTATTACTTCCAATGGTAATGTTTCATTGTAGTAAAAAATCAGATTTAAATTTAAAAAAAAATAAATGAAAAAAACACAAACCTTTTAGAGCTTGACCAGCTTCTGCAGGGGCTTCAGACAACCAGTTTATAAATAAATCCACCAATTTAAAGGAGCTAATTAAGACTTCTTGTACATGGTTCTGAACAGAAAATTTGCATAAATATTATAAATATGGCCGTACGTCGCCTTATAGGTACATCATGAATTTTAATACACAGATGGAGTTTTGTGTGTATCCATGTATTGATATGTTATATGTTTATACTTTTGTTTTGACGTGGTACTTTTATTCAATCTATTTCAATACACCAAAAACGTGAGAAATTTGATTGTGTTTTAATTTGACTATAGAGTAAAAAAAAAATAAATTATTTGATTGTAATTTGAGGAATTAGGGGGGATATAACTTGGATTCTGATATTTGAGAACAAAAATTTGGAGAGAGCATATATAATCCGACGCAAAATTGTTTTCTCATAAAAATTAAATTCATTTTTCAGAAAAAAAACAAAACAAAACAAACAGAAATACAAGAGAAAAAACACAGAAAAGCTAAAACAAAACACCAAGAAAAAAAAATGAAAAAAAAAAATAATAAAAAAAACTAGTGTTCCTATGTTTGGATACAAACATAAAAGTCTCCCAAACCTCCCATGGACACAGGAGATTGCTTTTTATTTGAGTTCAGCACAATCTTGACAACCCATCTGTGAAATTTCATCCAATTTGGAGCACTNAAAAAATGAAAAAAAAAAATAATAAAAAAAAAATAAAGACAAAAAAAAAAGAAATAAAAAAATCATAGCCTAAAGGAGAAGAGGTAAATTGCAACAAGAAAACCAGAAAATATATTTTATATCTCTTTTATATCTCTCAAATTGCAATATCAAATTGTCAAAAGAAAAAAGAAAGTGTTGAAATCAAATAATAATAGTCAAAATATCATTCTTAATCAAAAGATCATTAATAAAGAGATCAATTAATCGTGTATACAAATTCCAATATTTTATTTAGATGTGCAGCAAGGGAATGATATGTTCGTGGGTTTAAAATACATGTAAATAGCAGAAAAGTGAACACTTTTGTGTTTCAGCCAGATTCAATCTCGTGCGAATTTGAGAGCATCTCCTATCTCTATTTATGTTTTAGGTGGTCTAAATTCTCATTAGGCAAACCAAGACGGTGTTATGTTGTAAACGAGTTGAAGAGAATAATACAGGATGGAGGAATGCATTTAGGGAGCAACCATTTGATTTTTTGGGGTGGGCAAGGAAGGAATTTGAAAAAAAATACAGGATTACAAATTTGGCGGAAAAAAAATCAGGACAGGAGGAAGCTGAAAAAAAAAATAACCAGGATGACATATATGAAGCAAAATTTCTGGCTTGGACAAAAAAAAATGACAGGATTACTTCGAGTGAGAAAAAAAATTGTCAGGCTCACAAATTGCATGAAAAAAAAATATCAAGGATTAAATGTTCCTATATATAATTTAGAAGTTACCCCTTTACATCGGGGGCACCAGTCATCAGCTAGGGTAGATGTGACGATGCGTCTACTGTACTAATTAATTATATACAATAAGGTAAAAATATACAATGTATATACATCATTATAAAAATAGAAAGGGTGCATTACATGATACCCCGCCACCGTTCACAAAATTTCTAAGTTAAAAGGAGCACAACTCCAGAACAATCTGAACCGCTAAAACCAAAATTATACTTGCCCTGTGTTTTGTGGTAAACAGTTTACATACCAAGTTTAAAGACAGTATGTTATTTCTTTTACAAGTTATGAGTACGAAACCCCAAAATTTGTAAAATTTAAAAGTTTCAAGGGGCATAACTCCAGAACATCTTGGACCTCTGAACCCAAAATCTAACTTGACCTGAGTTTTGTGTTAAACAAGTTACATACCAAGTTTGAAGACCTTGTGTTATTTAGTTCACCAGTTATCAGTTGGAAACCCTAAAATTTGCAAAATTTCAAAGTTTCAAGGGGCATAACTCCAGAGCCCTTTGACCTTTGAACCAAAAATCAAACTTGATCTGAGTTTTGTGGTAAACAACTAACATACCAAGTTTGAAGACCTTGTGTTATTTCGTTCACGAGTTATCAGTCGGAAACCCTAAAATTCGCTAAATTTCAAAGTTTCAAGGGCATAACTCCAGAACCCCTTGGACCTCTGAACCCAAATCGAACTCGACCTGAGTTTTGTGGTAAACAACTTGCATACCAAGTTGGAAGACCTTGTGTTATTTTGATCACAAGTTATCAGTCGGAAACCTTCGGGGGACGGACGGACGGACGGACAGAAAGACAGTTAGACGGACGGACGGACACACGACTGAGGGTATCACATAATACCTCGCTACTTCATGTGGCAGGGTATTAATACTGTCCATAAAAAGTAAAGGTGATATCACATTCATAATATGAACCTGAAGAAAGTTCAAGGAAAACAGTAAATGGCAGCATACATCCACCAAATGGAGTGAAAAATCCTGCAGAGTCACGTAATAATTTCTCATACTCACCAACACTCCAGAATTATCTCAGAAGGTCCGGAATGCTCGGGCCGTTTGCTGGATTCGGGAAGGTCGTTGAAATGTCCGAGATTTATGTCAGCCCTCCGGAATTTCTTCTTTTTTTCAGGAAGAAACAATAAAAAGTCTTCATTTTTTTTATTTAAAACTACTTGGAGACAATTTTTAAATCGCTGAATTTAAAAAATGCATGTGCATCGTTAAATTTATTCCGTTGATAATTTTTTCCTTAATCGGCTCATTCAGTTCTATCGATAAAAATCATTTCAATGTTGCAATATTTACATCAACGTTATTGAGATGACATTTTTGCTCTCTGGAAACCCCTAAAATTCCTTTAACATCGTTTTCCGCCGAAGCTCCCTACCGGACCCCTATGAGGGCTTTGCCCTTGAACCTTTTGGGAACTTGAACGGTCCCCAGACCCCTCGCCGTAATGTCAGGAATTCTGCCTTTAATATGTTGGCATTTTTCTTTTGTTATGGGGGGGGGGTGGTTCATAAAGGAAACCCTTATAGATATTTTGAGATGAAGGCAAAAAAAATACACAAAAATTACGTCAATTTAATCAAAATAAAATGCGAATAAATTGAAAGGGGAATGCGAGCAGGAGGAATAGTATAGGTTGCCATTCATTAAGATAGAGATTTCTTTATTTTTTTCTCTCCTAAAATGAATAGTGTATTAATTATCAATATGTGTATACTTCAATAAACATCAAAGTTGTGTAACTTGAGGATAACCTATTTGTCTTGGTATGTAAAATTTAATGCATGTTTACGAAAGATTGATGTCAAACAAATATCTATGGAGCTAGGCAGTATAGTTAGGTCGTATTTATCTATTCTATAAGGCGGCAATTGTTTGATTTTTAGGTGGGGTGGGGATATGGATTTTTATCCTGTGTAAAATTTGATTTTTCAGTCTTAATCTTCCAGTTTTGAAAGTGCTTTGTAAGGTTATCCATGTAATTCGAGCCGTTTAAGACACGGACTAATTGATTAGGGGGGGCTTTTTTTTTAGAAAAAAAATTCTGACACCGCTTTTGCCCCCAAAAATTTTCCGTCTAGCTCCTAGAGTAAAACAAAATAGTCTGGTCTTCATTCTGTCTATTAGAAAAAGAAAATTAATAAGCCCGACTCAACAAAATTTCCTAGCATGGTGTAAGTTGAGAAAAAACAATCTGGCTTGCGAAGCGGAACAAATAAAATTACCCGGCTCGTGTGAAAATCAATCCCCCCAGAAAAGAACAGAACAGAACAGAATTTTTATTTGGTTAAATCCAATATACATAGGATTGATACCAATGAAAATCAAATGGTCCGTGCCAAACTCAAAATTCAGAATCCAGCAAATATTCATAAAATCGTAGCTGCACCGTAAATTATATGTATGACTAACAACAACTTTCACCTTCATAAGCCCCAATATGACCATAAAGTTTTTTATACATTACACTTGAGTATATTTCTAGCGCAAGTAATTCATTTTATTTGTGGATCGGGGGGGGGGGGTTGGTGGCGTCCATAACAAATTTTTTGCCCGTTGTATATATTTCGTTTTATATTGTACTTCGTTTATGTGTTTGTATATATGCTTTCAAACCACAGTGGTTGTTGATAAACGATCGAATTATTTTTGCAGATTGAGTTCTTTCATAATATCCTAGTGTCAAATTTCCTCGTCACGCACACAATAACATAATGACTCCGTACATTAATGTGCAGCTAAAAGTGGAAATTATTAAAGTATGTACATGGAGCCCCCTTCTTCATGCATACCTCTTTGCAAACGTTTAATATAATACTTTATACTTTATTCAAATACTTATGACCCATTCGGGTTGCAGTACCGTCACATAAGAATATAAGATAACATAAAAGAATTAATATTTACAAAATAAAAGCTAAATCGCATTTTGTTTTAGATCCAGCCTTTGAAATTGGGAGGTTCAAAACTACGTTTTTGCTATTTGCCACCTTTGGTCAAATTTTACTTACATTCTGCATGAAATTAAAACAAAAAATTCAGAAAAAAGGGATTCAAACCCCCGGAAATCTCCCCTGCATCATTTAGTGTATCTTTTGCATGTTTTGTGTTCCGGTTTAAGGTGCATTCCATATAATAGGATATACGAAAAAACATAGACTAAATTTATGA
The DNA here is from genome assembly GCA_002080025.1 of Modiolus philippinarum. Classification (NCBI taxonomy): domain Eukaryota; kingdom Metazoa; phylum Mollusca; class Bivalvia; order Mytilida; family Modiolidae; genus Modiolus; species Modiolus philippinarum. The sequence goes on along the minus strand of MJUU01073269.1, from coordinate 64,964 downwards.
TTTATCTTTTACACTGTATTGTGTGAACTGTAAATTTGATATTGTTTTGTCAAAAAGTAAAAAAATGCTGAATAAAGTTATTTTGAATGTATGGAAACACACATTATGTAGATGAGGGAGGGGGTCTTTTTGAGAACCCATCAGTCTACTTTAGTCAGAGGGAATTCAGAATGAACCCTAAAAGGATCCAGGATTTGCATTGTCATCTTAAATGAATATGGATTGAATAACGTGTTTTCATATAAATTCAGAATCGATCGAGTTATTTTCTCTGGATTCTGCATGAGATAAGACCCCCTCCAACCTACCATCAAATTTTACGTCAGCATACATACATAATGTCAATAAAATATAAATAAAAAATACTTACATATAATTAGCACTGCAAGCAAAAGTCCTACTAAGCAATGTTTGTTACACTATCAAAGTAATTCTTTTGAATGAAAATTATGAAAGGCTTTATACTTTTTTAGTCAAACCTTCTCGTTCCACTTATTTAATCGAACCTTCTCGTTCCAGCAACCAACCTTGACGTTGTAATAGTTATATAACTCTTGAAATTTTAGTTAGATAATCTTATTTTTCACGACCATGACCTAACCAGGGGGCTCTATTATTAAAAACAGCATTTGAAAATCTAAGTGGTCACTGTTTTTAAGAATTTATTCTAACTGTTATAAATAATGGGGAGTCCGATGGGTTTACACAATATTCAAAATATTTACTCTGTCCTAATTAACAAATAAAGGCTTCCATTGTTGATGGCTACAATAAAGTTTGATTATTAATTTAGATTTTTAACGAAATCAAATACGCTTAGGCAGACCATTTGATATTCAGGGGCCTGGGATTTTTTACCTGAAGCGGTAATTTTTTTTCGCTCCCTTTGCGGGCCAGATAATCGATTATTTTTTTTCAATCAGATGCTGATCAGAGAATTTTTAGCGGCAAAAATAGGGGAATAGAATTTTTTCTAGTAAAATACCAGCCCCTCGCCCCTGAAAGCTTAATTGTCACCCAGTGTATATATAATGTGTTTGCTTGGTCCCTATACATGCTATAGGTGTATTATTGCAAATATAAAATTGGAATTATTATTTTTTTATTGATTATTTGATATATTGCACCAGACACCACTAGAGAGCTGACTAAACAGAAGAAAAAAAAAACGTCGCCATATAATGTATTGACCTGGATATGTACTGGAAAAAGAGCAGACTCACTTGATGTTTTGGTGAAGGCAACCCCATTTTTCTACTGGTAATCAAAACTGTCCTACAAATATATACATATATTTTTCACAGGTGCTTGAGGACAGGACCCTGTATTTGGCCCCATGGCCCCTCCCCCTTTTTACAATATTTATCCCTTTTCAGTATTTGCCATTTATTTTTGCTATTTTGTACTAATATAACATATATCTATCAATTTCCTATTTTACTATGAGGGTATGAATGCCCTTTATCGTTAACCGTCAAACGCCTCTTTTCAGCTATCGTTAACGTCAAATGGGTCAAAATTTTACCGTAAATCGTCAAAAATATATTAGCGTGATTCGTGAAATTACTTGAATTTTGTACCGTTATCGTCATTTTTGGGAAAAAAATATCGTCATTCATCAAAACAAATTTTTGTAGAAATGTCTATCAAATTTATCGTGAAGGCATAAATTTTATCGTTAACGTCTTTACCGTTTACCGTCATCAGGATACCCCCATTTCTACCCTCTACTATCAATGTGCCTTCGAAAGGCACTATGATATTTCTTATTTTGTCTGTATACATCTTTATTTACTTCCTGTTTTATTTATTTTTTTACTTGCTTTCGACCTCATTCTGAGATACTGGCCACTGGACTTTTTCTCTGATCAATCAATCAATCAATCAATTAATCAATCAACGTCAAATTTTTTATCAACTACTGTCAAATCTGAAAGAATTACAAACGCACAGATGTCATGCAGCTGAGTCGTTTTAGACATAAATGAAATATACTCCATAACNATATGGCCTGAAGTAGAAATTTATTAGAACATACAATCATAAAAAGAGAGATAACTCTTTTTATTCGAGATTACTTGCTGTATAGCTAGAACATCAATTAAACTTAGTTTCATACAGAAAACACTTGATAAATTAATCAATCAACGTCAAATTTTTTATCAACTACTGTCAAATCTGAAAGAATTACAAACGCACAGATGTCATGCAGCTGAGTCGTTTTAGACATAAATGAAATATACTCCATAACATAACTGACAGATTTACATCGATTCAGTATTAACATTGAACCCCCCTTTTTCCATCAAGAATAAAAATATACAGGAGTTATGTGGATTCAGAAAGAGTATTTGTGATCGAAGCACTGATCTGTGAAATGGGGCACCCAAAGGAACGCCAGATACAGCAACGAAGTACTGATCTGAGAAAAGGGACACCCAAAGGAACGCCAGATACTTTTTCTATTAATATGCAACATTTTTTTCATTAAATGCATTTTTTTTTATTAATATGCAGCAATTTTTATTAATATGCAATCTTTTTTTATTATAATGCAATCTTTTTTCTTTAATATGTAAATTTTTTTCATTATAATGCAAGATTTTCTTATTATAATGCAAGATTTTTTATTATTATGCAAGGTTTTTTTTAATCAATATTCAACATTTTTCATTTAAATGCAAGATCTTTTTTTATTTAAATGCAAGAATGTTTTATTGAAATGCAAGATTGTTTTATAATGCAAGAATTTTTTATTATGCAAGATTGTTTTATTATAATGCAATATTTACTTATTATAATGTAACATATTTTACTATTATTATGCAACATATTTTATTATTATTATGCAAATTCTTTTTATTACAATGCAAGATTTTTTTATAATAATGTAAGATTTTTTATTCGTTCAATCTGTTCTATATTCATTCATGCAAAGGATTGTGGGAAACTCTGCGATGTAACGCCTATTTTCATTCATTGGTTGTGAGATATTTTTCAACAGAAGACGCACTAAGATAGTATCAAGTATCTCAGATTGTTTAATTCGTGTCTACGCGTGTAGTTATCATATATAAGAATGAAAAAGAAAGGAAATGGGGTAAATGTCAAGGAGACAACATCCCATCTCCAGGTTAAAACGACCAAAAACAAATCATCTAGGGATGACCGTACGGTCTTCAACACAGTGAGGAGTCTCACAGAATATAGCAAGCCTTATCTGGTCCCCAAAAAGTAAAAAGGTGAATAAATCAATGGAAACAAACCACATCCAATAACCCAAATATCAAGAAACTAAAATTTTATAAGAAGACAAGGACAAGCCAATGACCAACATATTCCTGACTTGGGACAGGCACAAAAATGTTGCGGTGGGGTTAAACTCGTTTTCTTGGATCTAAACTCTCCCCGTATGTGTGGTGAAATGCTAAAAAAAAATACACAAAAAGACTCGCAGCAAAAATCAAACCAGAAAAAGTATATAAATATATAAATTCACCTATGGGGTGGCTAGAAGCGGAACTTCGCTAGTACCTTGATGTAAACTAAACCATTCCGAGAATTTATCTTGAAATAAACAAATGAAAACCCGAAAAAATAAAGATTCTGCGACAGTGTAGGAATCTGAAAACAATTTGAATTAACGCATTGTCGGGATCCAGCGTGGGGTCTCCGAGGGTTGGAAACCCTTTTTCTGTAAAAAAAAAAATTGAATTTCGTGCAGAATTTATAGGCAAACTTGACAAAAATAGCAAAGAGTAGCCTGGAACAATCCTTTCAGTGTCGAAGGCTTGATCCGCCGAGTGGAACAACGGCAGTAGAATACCGAAGGAACAAAGGTGTGAAATCTACAAATTTTGAAATTTTATAACACAGTAATAATGGCCGAGGAGAACGAAAGTGGCTAACCATGGGTGTACATATATCTGTACAGTTGGGTGCAGTCATAACCTCTCACGAAGTTAACTTAGAACTGTTCTGATGACTGCTCTAAGTTAACTTAGAATTGTTCTAGAACGGCTGTAGAGCAGTTCTAAAAGCAGTCATAAAAGCAGTCATTTTGTAGAATTGTTCTAAAAACGGCCATTGTCAAGAACATTTCTAAAAACGGTCATTGTCAAGAACAGTTTTAAAAACGGTCATAATCTGTTCTAAAAGCAGGCATGGTCAGGAATTGTTCTAAAAGCAGTCATAGTTGAGAACTGTTCTGATTAAGAATAAAGTATTCAATATACTCGGAAATCACCGAGATACTTATAATAACAAAGGACGTGGGTTAAAAAATCGTCCAAATCTAGGACTAAAATATTAAGTCCATGTACAAAATTTATATATAACATGTTTAAATTTCTTATTGAAAAAAATAGGCAATTAAAACCGAAGGTGGCTATAGAGGCTATTCTCGAAACATGACAAGAAGTTTTATAATTGCTGGCATCAATACTATATCATTGCAGAAAATGTCCTTTTTGCCCTCTGTTCTTATTAAAATTACACGAGTTTCGTTATTGCAGGCATAGATATTTTATGGATTGCAGAAAATGTCCCTTTTGTTGCCATCTGTTTTTAGTCAAATAGCAGTAAGTTTATTGATATTATGTCGATTGCTGAAATTGTCCCTTAATTTTCCCATCTGTTTTTATTCAAATAACATTAAGTTTCATGATTGCAGGCAATGTCCCTTTTGCCATATGATTTTATTCAAATTCCTGATTGCGGGCATCAATATTATGTCGATTGCGGAAAATGTCCCTTTTGCCATATGATTTTATTTAAATTTCTGATTGAGGTCATTGATATTATGTCGATTGCAGAAAATGTCCCTTTTTCCATATGATTTTATTCAAACTACTGATTGCGGTCATTGATATTTTGTCGATTGCAAAAAATGTCCCTTTTGCCATATGATTTTGTGCAAATTCCTGATTGCGATCATTGATATTATGTCGATTGCGGAAAATGTCCCTTTTGCCATATGATTTTATTCAAATTCCTGATTGCGGTCATTGATATTATGTCGATTGCGGAAAATGTCCTTTTCGGCATATGATTGTATTCAAATTATATTGAGTATCATGATTACGGGCATTGATATTATATCGATTGCAGAAAATGTCCCTTTTGCCATCTGTTTTTAGACAAATTTACAGGAAGTTTTAAATCCTTTTTTTAATCTGTGATAAAAATCTACAAAACAAGTCGCACATTTTTATTATATATTAAGAGAAAACAGTACTTTTTAATTCCATTTAACAGTTAACACAAAGTAAAGAAAACACCAAATGGTTCAAAAACGGTTAACAACAGATTTATTTTACCAAAAAACATTAACGCCGAGCTGAAAATGCCCAAAACACATTAACAGACACGGTCTTGCACACACAAACCCCTAGCCCCCCCCCCAAACTAAAACTAACGACAGAAGGGACAATTTCTGTCTTCTCGATACCAGCAATAATAAAACTTCCTATAATACCCGGGCTATCATATAAGGAAAAGGAAAATTAGTGTTCATCGTCACAAAGATAGCCCCGTTATCATGACCCATAGGGAACTATTGTAATGACCACTTTTAGAACTTCTCTAAGTTAACTTAGAACTATGACCATTTTTATGACCACTTTTAGAACTTTGACAGCTTTTAGAACAGTTCCACGTAGAACCAATTATGACCGCTTTTAGAACTGCTCTAAGTTAAGTTAGAGCAGTCATAATTTATGACCGTTTCTAGAATTTGTTTTATGACTGCTCTAAGTTAACTTCAAGTTAACTTCAAGTTAACTTAGAAACAATTCTAAGTTAACTTAGAGTTAACTTGGACGAGAGGTTATGTCTGCACCCAACTGTATGTTTGCGCTTAAATTAGATATCGATCGAGAAATCTTTGATACTGGGGTGGAGTTGGAGAGCATTGATCAAAGCTGGTAGTCCTGTGGAGACAGATTTATTGAATCGGTTTTAAAACTCGTACACCCCTTGCTCATCAGTGATAAACGAGATGTCAGATCAAACTTTGATCAGTAGCCATCAGGTGAGGGAAAGAAGCTCACATATGAGCCTCTGATTTATTTGAGAATTTGAGAATCGGTATTAAAACAAAATGAAGATTTAACACAGTCTTTCGCACTACATTTTTTCACAGTGTCGCTATCCAGTATTCTAAGAAATATAATCAAAAGTATTCTAAGTACAGCCTAAAAATAATTAGTTGAGAATCCCGTATTTGCAATTATGTATAGAATCCACAACCGCATCGAGTGAGAATCAACATCCGACTTTACCATTGTGGCGTCCTGAAAAAGGCGACGATGCCTGATGACGTCACGCCCAAAGAACACATTTATTTCGGATTAAAGGAATTCAAGGATTAAAACCTAAGAAGGCGTTTGTGATAATGTTATTAATGAATAACTGAAAAGCTCCTTTAGTATTATGTCTGATGTATATGTAAAATTGTTTATTATTATTTTTAACTGGGTTTTTCCAAGAAAAATGGTTGAATGGATATATCATTCCCATTTACAAAAACAACGGAATTGTACAAGATCCTAAAAATTTTAGACCAATAACAATTAAAAGTTGTTTTTGGAAACTTTTTACATCTGTTTTGAGTACTAGGCTGAATAAATATTCAGAGGAGTTCAACATTATTTGTGAGAATCAAGGCGGATTTAGACCGGGTTATTCTACTACCGATAATATTTTTGTTTTGCATACATTGGTGCAGTAAATCTAGAAAGAAAAAAATATTTTGCTTTTTTTTGTAGACTTTGGGAAAGCCTTTGATACAGTTTGGAGACAAGGGTTGTGGAATAAACTATTACTTAATAATATTAATGTCAAAATGTATGATATTATAATAAATCTTTACAAAGGTGTAAAATCTAGAGTATGCTATAATGGTAATACATCAGAATATTTTGATCCTTACATTGGTGTCCGTCAAAGGGAATGTTTATCTCCTTTTCTATTCTCTTTATTTTTGAATGACTTGGAGGAATTTTTTATCAGCAAAAATTTGAACGGGTTAGGCGGTATTACTAACGATATAGAAAGCGAAGTTGGCATTTATTTAAAATTGTTTTTACTGTTATATGCTGATGACACTATATTGTATTCTGAATCAAAAGAAGGTTTACAACTACAAATTGATCTTTTTTGTGAATATTGCAAGACCTGAAAACTGAGTGTTTAAACTGATAAACCTAAATGTTAAGTGTTTTCATCTAGAAATGACATTCATGATTTAAATTTTAAATATGATGGGAAGTAATATTGAACAGTTAATGAATTTTTATATTTGGGGGTAATGTTTTCAAAGAATAGTCTTATACATCAGCTATTAAGCAAAATGTAAATAAAGCAACAAGGGCTATGAATGATGTCTTAAAAAAGGTCGTTTGCATAATCCATCAATCAGTTGTCAATATGATCTTTTTGACAAAATAGTGAAACCAAAAACAAAGAATTAATGACCAGTTTGAGCAAAAATGGAGCTCGGATATTAATAATTTTTCTAAAGGTGCATCTTATAAATTGTTTAAGGACACTTTGCAGTTTGAAAAATATTTCGATATTTTACTATATAAAGATGCGCTTACATTTTGCAAATTTCGAGCAGTTAATCATAGATTGCCTATAGAAGTCGGAAAGTGGCAAAATATAGAAAGAAAAATAGAATACGTAATTTATGTAGTGATGCAGAAATAGGTGACGAATTTCACTTTGAATGTAAATCTTTAAAAAAAGAGCGTAAACAATATTTACCGAAATATTGTTTGTACAGAATCAATACTTTGAAATTCAAAAGGCTGTTTCAGTGAAAAATAGAAACACACTCAAAAATTGTGAAGTTATTAAAAATTATAAATCTGCGAAATCCTCCAGATAGTTAAAAAAATAAGTATTTTATATATTGATTGGAATATGCTCATTGCTTATTATATGTGTTTATTTATTGTATATTTGTACATATATGTATTTTTAGCTCACCTGGCCAAAGGCCATGTGAGCTTTTGCCATCACTAGGCGTCCGTCGTCCGTCCGTCCGTCAGTCCGTTAACCAGTCCGTTAACTTTTATTCAAAGATCTTCTCCTCTGAAACTACTGGGCCAATACTAACTAAACTTAGCCTGAATCATCACCAGAGTATGCTCTTTGAAGTTTGTGATTTTTATGTCTGTAGACCAAACAACATGGCCGCTGTTACTAAAAATAGAACATAGGGGGTAAATTGCCGTTGTTTGCAAATTACTCGAAAACCATTACAGATATCAAAATTCTGACATGGGGTTAAAAAGGATCAGCTTGATAAGATCTACCTGCCCTGCAATTTTGGAGGATATCCATTTACCCGTCTTGGAGTTATTGCCCCTTTTCGGTAGAATTTTCAGTTTTTCTTTACTTTTAGTCTTATATATTGAAAATGGTAGAAGACGGAAGTAAAGTTTATGTAACAAAAATGGTCAGCATAGCAAGATCTACAAGTGCTGCAATTTTGAAGAAAATCTGTCAACCCACATAGGAGTTATTGCCGCTTTTTCTTTGAATTTTCACAATTTTTTAACGTTTTTACTTTTATTTCAAAAACTGTTTGAGATAAAGGTTAATTGTGAATTACAAAAGTGTTGAGGTTTTCCAGAACTACAGTTTCTACATATGTCCAGCAGGTTCGCATCTCATCCAAGATGGCCGCCAGCGGGGAAGATAGTTTAACATAGGATCCTATGGGAAATGCATTCAAAGATCTTCTGAGCCAATGGGGACCAAATTTTGTCACAGTAGTCCTTGGGTGGTACCCTTTAAAGTTTGTGATTTTTACGTTTGTACCTCATCCAAGATGGCTGCAAGCGTCGAGCACAGTTTAACATAGGGACCCTAAGGGAAATGCATTTAAATGTCTTCTCCTCTGAACCTACTGAGCCAATTGGAACCAAACTTGGTTACAAAAGTCTTTAGATGTTTTCCTTCAAAGTTTGTGATTTTTATGTTCATACCTTATTCAAGATGGCCGCCAGCAGAGAACATAGCTTAACATAGGGACCCTATGGGAAATGCATCCAAAGATTTCCTCTGAAACTAACAAGCCAAATTGAACCAAACTTGGTCAAAATAGTCCTTTAAGTTTGTGATTTTTACGTTCTTACCTCATCCAAGATGGCCGAACATAGTTTAACATAGGGACTCTACTGGAAATGCAATCAAATGTCTTCTCCTCTGAAACTACTGAGCAAATTGGAACCAAACTTGATTACAATTGTCTTTGGGTGATCCCTTCCAAAGTTTGTGATTTTTAGTTTGTACCTCATCCAAGAATGAAAATGTAACATCTGCTGAACTGATTTATAGTATGAATGGGTGGTCTGTTGGTGACAATGAATAAAACCAGTCACCAGGTGTGCGATACAGGCTCATGTGAGCCTCTAGTTAATTGCTCTCTGTACCTATGTTTATCTATGGGTTTTAGAGTATAAAGAATCTTGAATCTTGAATCTTGGATCATAAGAAAAAGGGGGTCACGTTTTGTCCAAAATATTATTAGAGAAATAAAATCCACAACCGTATCTCGTGAGTAACGACATTTCTACACTCTCGATAGTTAAATTTTCAAATATTTTAAATTCGTTTAAAACAAGAGGCTCTCAAGAGCCTGTATCGCTCACCTGGACCATGGAGTAAGTAGTCTACCTGTATTCCTGTGGGATTTTATTGGTATGTTTACTAAACTATAGCGGAACGGGATAGATAGAGGGGAGGTTTGGGTACCCATAAACCGGTTTAACCCTACCGCTTACTTTTGCCAGTACCAAGTCCGGCTGTTCCGAGTTCCTATCGTTGTTCACGTTTGTCTTTTGTCTTATTTGTTGTTTTTCCTGTGTAGTTCCCTGGCAGATTGTGGCATGTGATTATAATTTTCAGCTATTGCAGGTGTTTCCTGTTGTCCCTTTTATTTCACTGACATAGATTAAAGGCATTTCCAATAGGAAAATTTAGCAGAATACTTTTTTTCTAAAATTACAGTATTCTTGTTTGGTTTCCATGGCAACCGAAAGCTCCACCACCCAATACAACCCATAACAGAATACCATTCGAAAAAATTTGGGCAGGGGTTCCCCTTGTAATCAAGGTAATACATATTGCTGAAATTAAAACATTCAGACCACAGTTCAAATAAAAAATCAAAAATTTGGACAGGGGTTCCCCTTAAAATCAACAGGGCCGATGAAATAACTATGTTCCGGCTGGCGACCATCTTGGATGAGGTATGGACCTGCTAGATACATTTTTTGAATGGGACCATCAAAGGACCATTTTGGCTGAGTTTGGTTTTAATTTGGCTGGTAGTTCTGAGATCTTTTATTGTATTTTCCATAGGGGCCAATACTAAAACTATATTCCCCGCTGGCAGCCATCTTGGACGAGGTACGGGCCTGCCAGATACCTTTTTGGATGACACCATCTAAGGAACATTGTGACTAAGTTTGGTTATAATTGGACTGTTAGTTTCTGAGAATAAGATATTTCAATGTCTTTTCCATAAGGTCCAATGTTAAAACTATGTTCTCGCTGGCGGCCATCTTGTATGAGGTATGGACCTACCGGATACCTTTTTTGGATGGGACCATCTTAGGACCATTGTGGCTTAGTTTACTTTTAATTGGACTGGTAGCGTCTGAGAAGAAGATCTTTGAATGTATTTTCCACAGGGTCTAATGTTAAAACTATGATCCTTGCTTAGGGCCATCTTTGATGAGGTACTGACCTCCCGGATGAGACTATCCAAGGACCATTGTGGCCAAGTTTGGTTTTACTTTGACCAGCGGTTTCTGAGAAGAACGACCTTGCATGTATTTTCCATAGGGTCCAATGTTAAAACTATATTCCCCACTGGCGGCTACCTTTGATGAGGTACGGACCTGCCGGATACATTTTTTGAATGTGACCATCTAAGGACCATTGTGACTAAGTTTGGTTATAACTGGACTGGTAGTTTCTGAAAAGAAGATATTTCAATGTATTTTCCATAGGCTCCAATTTTAAAACTATGTTCCCTTTGTTTTAAAGGGGGACCACCAAGGGACCATTCTGACCAAGTTTGGTTCCAATTGGCCCAGCGGTGTCAGAGGAGAAGATCTTTGAATCAAACGTTTACGACGGACGGACGAGGGACGCCGTACGCCAAGTGATGGCAAAAGCTCACCCTGGCATAGCCAGGTGAGGTAAAAAATTGGGAATTTTACTACCGCTATTGTAGAAATATTGTTTCTCACTAGATGCGGTTGAGGAATCTCTATTTCTCCCCACTTTTCAGAAGTTGGAGAAACAAGTATTCGATGTAACATTTATAACTCTTTGAATGATTCTATATTTTGATTGAAAATTAAGCTGCAGCCAGTTTGATTACAAATATTACAGCAGAAATTCTACCAATATTCAATGTCCAAAATATATGAAATCATCCTACTTAAGCTTGTGCAAGAAATCTACGAATTTTACACTCGTTTCGCTGTGCTCCACTTGGGCAAAGATGGAATTTCTATTTTGTGAAAAAATCCATGCTCTATAATTTTTCTTTCAACTGTTAATCTTCTTTTCTGCATTATATTAACCAGTCTGATTCCTAAATATCTTTAATAAATTGCAATAAGCAAAAACAATTTGGAACCATGTAGTATGGATATTACAATACTATTAAAAAAACTTTAAAAAATATTTAGAAATATTTATTACTGCATTGGAAGTAAAAATGTTGTAACATACATAATACACGATATGTCATAAAAAATGTGAATTAGTATTTAAATTTATACTCATATATGCACAAGATGAATAAAGAAAATAAGGAAAATAACAAAATTACCGAAAACAACTGTTAAGGGCCGAAATCCAAAGGGCAAAAAGACGAAGCAGGGAAAAAAAACAATTGAGAATTGTCAACTGAAGTGGACTTTGTTCAGGCATTTTAAATAATGGTAGATTAAACCGGTTCAATGGTGATTTTATGGCGTGCAACCACCCCCTTTTTAATANTTTTTTTCTTATTGGTCGCTAAAAATTATTTGAAGTGATTTCTGGTGTTCTTTTTATTTTTGGTTTCCAGACATATCTCCTTATTGGTCGCTAGCTTATTGGTCGCTAGTTATTGGTCGCTAGCTTGAGCCTGGTTTTTTAATACTGGAGAATAGGAACTGTCATGTGATTGTTTGTTATGGATCCTGGGCTTGCCTCACATTAGCCATGCTGATAAAACAACGGCAGTAGAAAACACCGACAAAAATGACATTTTTTTTACTACAAAATATGTGCAACTTGTTACAAACTTGTCACGAATAAAGAAAAAAACGAATACACTTTGAACGATTTAAAATGTTCATAAACTTCACATGACCGTTAATGTGTCTTGCGAAATTCCAACAGATGACCCAAATAGGGAGATCCTTAAAGAATACATCAGTTTTCGGAGTTATTTGCGGATACAGACAGGCATTCTGGATCCCCCCAAATAAATAAAAAACAAAAACCAATCAAAATTCAGTGCTTATTACCGATGTAAACTTACAAAAGTGGCAAAAAATAGAATGGAACCTCCTTGGAACACCCCTTTTCATAGGCTGGATCCGCAAATATTGGTAGATATAATCGACCAAAGCAATAGGTGATTTGCCAATCCACTTTTTGTTAAGGGGGCGCGGGGACCAATATTTTTCCGTAAGGGGGCCCGGAGTACAATTAAAAAAACAACCTAGGAATTCTAAATATTTTTAAACCTAAGGGAGGCCCGGGCCACCAAGGACCGCCCTGGATCCGCCACTGCAAAATACCGACTTTGTTTCCGTTTTTTTTTAATTTTCACTCAAAGGGAAGTAACCTAATCGAAATCAATATCACATGATGTAATTAAGGTAGTTCGATCCTAATAAAAATATCAGACAGAATTTTTTTCTTTTCAGATATTTTGTAGGTCTTTACCTATATGTTCCGAAAATAAAATAAAAATGATATGTCACCGATCATCTTTTCCTGTAATCAAGCTTTGAAAATCAGGCCAAATTCAGTATTTTTCAGCAATATTTACAAAGAATATATAGGGAACTGTGAGAACGTGCTTATTGTTTATCTTTCATATAAAATAAATATCAGACAGATTTTTTTATTTTTTGATATTTCAGAGATATATACTTAAGATATCTGTTACGCTGAAAAAATCTACATGTCACCGTTCGATTAAGAAAGTTATTTGATATAGTTTACGTAATAGACAATATTTACGGGTAAAGGGAGCTAATTGGCGGGAAAGTGTATGTCAATCTATTCTGACGTCACAAGGAATAGGCCAATACAGGATTATTCCGGCTTGAAAATCAAGTCAATTCCGCATCCGATTCGTGTTACACAAATGCGCCAATCGAATGCGCCGTATATTAGTGTCGATCTACCTTAATAGTAAAATAAAAAGTTTCAAGGTTTCAAAGACGCCGGACATGTTGAAAGATTTACTATTGTAGGAAACCCGTATAAATCGGAACACTGGCAGGGATGTAACACAACACAAACATACACATACGAAGTTACATTATTTTCATAAATTCATTAAAAGGAAGTTTTGAAACATTAAAAGTTAATAGAAAATAGTATTCCAGATCTTTTTCCGGTCAAAAGAGTTATTTACCTTTGCATAACGCGAAAAATTCTAGTTAATTTAAAATTCGGGGACTCTGCAGTTTTAATTGGCAATTAGACTATTGTTTGACCTCTGATTGAGAGAGGGGGTGACACGGTTTTATATAAACGCAGAAAGGGGTAAAAAAATTGGAAAAAAAGAGGAGAAAATGATGAAAAACAGGGAAATGGGAAAACACAAGAATTGGGATGTGGAAAACGAAAAAATAATGAGAAAATATTTTTCAAATGGAAAAAAGTACGACAAAGGTGGGGAATGGGAAACCAGACCTACCATCCTCGCCTTCTGTGTTATCTTTCCTTGAAGATAGAAAATTTAAAATGTCTCATTAATGGGCAAGCTATTTGCTTGTAAACATTGTTGTAAAGTAAAGGGAACCTTTTGTCCCCAACCATCTGGAACCAAACTGAAACCGGATAAGCCGCTTGCCATTTGCTGTTGATTTTTTTTTGTTGCTAAGAATTGAGTGGGTACATGCATTTACTAAGCAAAATAGCCTAGCTAATACAGACACGAAAGTTAACATAGGTGAGAAAATGCACATTTTCACACAACATGCACAAGCAAACACAAAAATAATAGCCCTGCAGATATCATGATAAAATCCATCTGTTTTACTCACGTAAAAGTAATAAAATTTACAAAAATACTAAAATAAAAGTTTGTCTAAAATATTACTTACATAATAATGCTAATCTATTCTAACGATTAATTGGAATGGAAACAACAAGACATTATTCTGCAATATGGTCTGTATAAGTCTCGTCACAAGGAACCCCGAATTCACGATAAAACTACGAATCGAAATCTTTCCCGCCAAAATATAAAACATTTCCAAGTCCAGTGATCGAGGTCTATGTACCGCCCTACAAAATCCTTGACAAATTTGACTTATATTTCCTGGGCTGCCTCTGTACACATGTAGCAACTTCATGGGCCATTGATATTGTTGAAGATGCTATTTATACGTATCGTTGGTTGCTTAGCTTGACCAAATGCAACGAAACAAAGGGTTAGGGTTAGAAATCCGTCTCTCCCAATTTCAATTAACCTAATTGGATCCCCAAATTGCCTCTGATGTACAGATGCAATATAAACCAAGAATTCTATCAAAGAATTGTAGGGAAGGGCATGGACCTCAAATATTTGACTTGGGACGATGAAATACAAGGAATTTGTTTAAGGAATATCAAGCTTAAATTCTAGCTTTGAGACGACCCAGAAGATTTCAAAATTGTTCGAGGCTTGAATACTCTATTAGCATTATTAACATCTTGTTGTTATCACATATGACCACTTCCTTAAACACAAGCAGTCTCTAATTAAAACAGAGATCAGAGCTGACTCTTAACCCGTTAATTGTCTATAAAAAGTAACCATTTGCTGTATCATAACCAATCAGTAGTCGGAAATTCAGGACAACTTCACGTAATACTGTGTATATAAACTTGCATTGGTTTTGAAGTGTCAACTTTGCTAAGGGACGATTTCGTTTAGACTTTCGCTGTTACATCCATTGTTTATGGTAACTTAATAATGAGATTTCTAACAGTTAGCGTCGACGTTTCTTGCAGTTTTGATGTGTCGACTTTGCGTAGAGATTATTTCGTTTGTCTAGAGAATATTATAGCCTTTTGCTGTAACAGCCTTTGTCTATGGTCTCCGAATTATGAAATTCCTAACAGTTGGCGTCAGTGTAACTGTCATTAGGCTTCTTTTCCATTAATCCATTTTTAGAAGTGAGTTCAACATTTTTATGCATATCATTATCCATGGTATTTGTATCCTCAGATAGCAAGTTAAGTGCTGAAATCTGTTCTTTCCCATACTTCTCCAACAAATATAACCTCTGCAAAATAATTTATAGCTTTACTTGTAATACTTTCAAAAGATCTAATTATGGTGGGTGTCTTATAAGAAGCAAGAGTTGCTTCCTCTACCGGTACACCTGATCTCACCCATGGTTTTTTATTGGGTCCGTGTTGTTCATCTGTATGTGTGTCTTCATTTTTCTTTTTTGTCCCGTACTCAAGTGGTGTCCTTGTTTCTTAGTGTGTCTGATTTTGCCACTGTCCTTGGATTGCTCGTTCTTTTGATTGACAGTTCAGTTCTCACTTACTTTAACACTTTTTATGGTACAAATAAAAGGGAAAAATTTAATTTTCAGGTTAAATTTTACAATGCAATTAGGACAATAGTTTACCTTGCAATAAAGATAAAACATTGTAAAGATTTATCACAACTGAGCTAAAGTCTACCTTTAAAGATAGACTTTATAAACAAGAGATGTCACCAAATGGCAGTCAAATATACCCTCCTCTCATTGAACCGTGAATCGATATGGTAAGTGCAAATTTAAGTTGGTGTGGACACAGTACAAGTGTGGACACAATGCAAGTATGGGCACAATGATATAATCTTCAAGAAAGAACTTTTCACATGAAGGGTTTCAATGAAAATACTTTGTCTGAATCAGACAAATATAAAATTCACCCTTTTTTTAGCCTATTTGACATTTTACACAAAAATCATAAGCATTAGTGAAATTTCATTACAACACTATTCAACAGGATTACGATGAAAAAAGTGTGTCTCTCCAACAGTTTGATTTCACTATATCTATGCATTGAATTATTTCTTTGAAAAAAAAGGTCATTGCAGAAGGAATCAACGAAAGCTACAGTCAAATTATCTCCCGTTCCTAGTTTCGTGCAATAATTACATTCCATCATGCACATCTCCATATAGTTTTATTCCTTTGTCTAAAGTTTCATTAAAATCTTTCAAGTGGTTTAAGAGAAGATGCGCTTACGAGGCAACCCATACATAGGGAATCAACGAAAATTCAAAGTCGAATTATCTCCCCATCCTGGTCTCTGACAACAATTACTTTCCTTCATGCACATCTCCGTACAGTGTTATTCAATTCCTTTGTGTAAAGTTTCATCAAAATCCTTTATGTTGTTTAAGAGGAGTTGTTGCACTTACGAGGTAACCCATACATAGGGAATCAACAAAAAGTCAAAGTCAAATTATCTCCCCTTCCTGGTTTTGGACAATAATTATATTCCATCATGCACATCTCCATATAGTGTCCTTCATCTGTGTAAAGTTTCATTAAAATCGTTTCAGCAGTTTAAGAGGTAACCCATACACAGGGAATCAACGAAAAGTCAAAGTTGAATTATCTCCCCTTCCTGGTTTCGTACAATAATTATATTTCTTCATGCACATCTCCAATAAAGTGCCCTTTCTTAGTGTAAAATTTCATCAAAATCTTCTGTGTTTTAAGAGGAGTTGCGCTTACGAGAAATGTGGACAGACGGACGGACAGACAGACAAACAGACAGGGGTGATTCCGATATATCCCCAAACTTTGTTTGCGGGGGGTATAATAGCATGCGCAAGCAATATAAAATCACTGCTGGTAAAATGAGAAAATGCGTTTTGTTTTTCACATTTCGGTGATGGATTGGGGATAGTATTTCCAACCTATGGGTTCATTATGACGCTAAGGCGCCTATGGACTAATTATCCGCTGGGGTGAATTAAAATTGTGTAACAAAATATTGTTCAATGATTTAACGAAAATAACGTCTGAAACCATATCTATGTAGAATCATGTACAATAAATGTAGTAATGAAAACATCAAGAATAGATTGTTTTGCTCGAATGGAATTTAAAAGTAAATTTCCCATAGTAAAAACAGTTGGTGTCTTCCTCCGTTCTCTCATTCGTTCTCTTCTTTCTCTCCTCTCTTTTCTCCTTTATGCCTCCCCTCTGCCCTTTTCCCGGTCCCTCTATCACATTCCTTGTCTCCCATCTCACTTTCTGGTCCATTTTCTCACATATAGCATTGTATAGTTTATTTTAAAATTGATAGATCAATCAGCAAATTGATTATTTGCTCATTACTCGAATCTAATGAAGCATTTTCTAGCTTATTTTACCGACTTAATCTATTCATTTTTACACATACCTTTTCAAATGGAATTTTCAAATAGAGTTTTTGACGAATCCGCTTTGGAATGCATGGAAATATTTGGTCAAAGAATGGAAGCACGTATCTAACATCTACAGACTCGGACGGTGGTAATCCTGCAAATGACAGTAAAATACAAATTAAACATTACATTATTTGAATATAACGGTACCGAGGACTTCAATAGTAGATTTTACAGACGACGCCTAGCGAAGCCTTTAAACGGATATTTTGACCGTCAAATCTAGGATTGTCGCCCTTGGGTATTCAAATAATGTACTATTATTGTCTGACGCCACGGCGTCAGACAGTATTAGAATAAGAAAAATGAAAATCTGGCAAGGCGGCCATGTTTGTATTGCATTTCAGTAAAGCGTCCATTTTTGCATTGCATGACGGTAAATAAAGTGTAACGTGTTCATTTGTTTATATAAGGTTGCGACAATTTCATTGCATATTAATGAATAAACACTTGTCATCCAACAAAATATAACCATTTTTTATCTAAGAAAAGGAATGCTGACGTCAGACTAGCTTTTCGGAAAGCTAATGCTTGTTGCGATTCTAATGCAATTAATCGATTTCCTGTTCTATTTTTGACCTGTGTATTTGTAAATATATTAGAGACCAGACTGAGCAGGGAACTTCGTTTGTCCTAGGTGTATAGATACTTTGACGGTCAGTTTTGACCAATCAAAATCTCTGTTGTATAAATGTTGCATTAGATGTCCGAAAGTTTTAGATAATGTATGACGTAGAACAATAAAGTCAGCTAATTCAAACAATTTAAACGCAGCTTGCATATTGCAAAGGTCAAGCGTGTGTGAAAAGTTACATTTCAAAAATTCAAAAAGGCTGCCTGCAGAGACAAACACGATACACACTTTATACATTGTGAACTAATTGACGGTATGTATCTAATATCTGATTGAAAAAAAAAAACTACCATGAGATGATTTTACGTTGGATCGGTTGGATAAAAAAAGACCTTTTCAATGGAAATAAAATATCTTTTCGGTGCAGTGCAGTCATCGAATTGTTCTACATACACACAGCTATCAATCATGTATCATCAATGTGCCTTTCCTTTCGGTCAATCGTTAAGAGCGTCGGCTTGGAGCATGATATAAGATCTCTTTGAAATGATACTTTTGCCACTTGCTTAACCGTTGCAATATAACAAATTAAGAAGTTTGGTATATTGTTAACAGAGTATAATTGTGGGAACGAGAATGAAATTCAGATTTTAATTACAGACCTTGTATATACTACTAGTTTGTCATTTGAGACCAGTAACTGCCTAGTTTGTAACTAATATAGCAATGGGGAAATAAATAGAAAGGCAATAGTTAATAGCATTTTCAGTGAAAGCATATTTGCATTAATCTTATGGCCCTTTCAATGTAGGTTAAAATGTCTCAAAGTCTAAAAAAACAATAAAACAGAAACATTAAACACGAACTAACATACTAAACACTGAGCCTGAATCGCTCCCCTGACAATATGCTTACAGCTGGTGATGAAAGAAATGTTTATCCAATAGGGTCCTATGTTTAAATATGTTCTGTCCTGGTGGTCTTGTTTATTATCGGATCAAAACAAAATAAGCAATCTTAATAAAGGACCTTCCATTTATGTTATTCCTGTAAAGTTTAGTTGATATAACCGGTACTGTAGGGATTTCACAGAAGATAACCAAAATGTGCCTTACCAATAGGGCCAATGGTAAACTATATTCAGTGCTGTGGACCATGTTTTTGACGCCATGCCTTATATATAAATTTAACCAAAATGAGCGACCTCAAAACAACATATCTTCTATGTTTGATTCAATTTGCCTCGGTGATTTCAGAGGAGAAAATGAAAATGTGATTTTCCCATTAGGGTCCAATGTGAAAACAAGTTCTGCGCTAGTGGCCATGTTTTTCATCGAATTGATACTAAATGAGCAATCTTTGCAAAGGACTTCCCATTCATCATTACTGTTAAGTTAGGTTGAAGAAAATTAAAATGTGATTTTTCCCACAGGGTCAAATGTTTAACCTAAGTTCCACGCTGGCGGTTATGTTGGTGGTCGAATGGGAATGAAATGATCAAACTTTGTAAAGGACCTTTCATACATCATTCCTGTAAAGTTGGTTGAATTTAATTAGTAGGTGATTTCAGTGGAGAAGGAGAAAATGTGATTTTTCTATATGGTCCAATGTTAAACCAGAGTTTTCCACTGGCGGTAATGTTTTTGTGTTTGTAGGGGTAGAATGAAATGAGCAATCTTTGTAAAGGACCTTCCATACATCATTTCTGTAAAGTTTCATTAAATTTGCTTCAGTGGTTTCAAAGGAGAAAATGAAAATGCTATTTTCACATAGGTCCTATTTAAAACCTAAGTTCTGTCCTGGCAGCCATGTTTTTGATCGGATCGGAACGAAATGAGCAATCTTTGTACAGGACCTTCCATACATCATTCCTGTATTTGCTTCAGTGGTTTTAGAGGAGAAGATAAATATGTGAAAAGTTTAACCGACGTACGGGTTTGGTTGAATTTGCTACTAACAGTGGTTTCAGAGGAGAAGATGAAAATGTGATTTTTCATAGGTTCTTATGTCAAACCTAAGTCCTGCAATAGCGGCCGTGTTTTTTATCAGAACGGAGGGAAATGTGCTTTAGTGGTTTCAAAAGAGAAGATGAAAATGTGATTTTCCCATACGTTGCAATGCTAAACCTACGTTCCGCGTTGGCGACCATATTCTTTGTCGGATCGCAACAAAAAGAGCAATGTTTGTTAAGGACCTTTAGTACATCATTACTGTAAAGTTTGGCTAAATTAATTTGTTTCAGTGGATTAAAAAGAAATGAAAATGTGATTTTCCCATAGGGTCCAATGTTAAACAATGTTCCGTGCTGGCGGCCATGTTTTTATCGGATCAGAACAAAATGAGCAATCCTTGTTAAGGACCTTTAGTACATTATTCCTGTAATATTTGGTTTGCTTCAGCAATTTCACAGGAAAAGATTACTAGAGGCTCAGAGACTGAGCTTGTATCACTAACCTGACAAAATGCTTCTATGCCATGCATGGC
This sequence comes from Modiolus philippinarum, assembly GCA_002080025.1. Classification (NCBI taxonomy): domain Eukaryota; kingdom Metazoa; phylum Mollusca; class Bivalvia; order Mytilida; family Modiolidae; genus Modiolus; species Modiolus philippinarum. The sequence goes on along the minus strand of MJUU01073269.1, from coordinate 44,220 downwards.
CAAAAATGATGTAAAGCACATTCCGTACTTCAACCCTGTTTGTTCATTCAATTTGCTTCGGCGGTTTCTGAGGAGAAGATGATTTAACCCATAGGGTTTAATGTAAACTATGTTTTCGTGCTTGGGGCCATGCTTTTTTGTTTTATCACAACTAAATGGCGGCCATGTATTTTATCGGAGCAATCTTTGTAAAGGACCTTTAGTATATAATTCCTGTGATTTTTCCCTTAGGTCAAATGTTAAACCTAATTTCGGCACTGGCGGCCATGTTTTATATCGGATCGGAACGAAATGAGCAATCTTTGTAAAGGACCTTTAGTACATTATTCCTGTAAAATTTGGTTGAATTTGCTTTAGCTGTTTCAGAGAAAAAGATGAATATGTGATTTTGCCCATGGGGCCAATGTTTAACCTAAGTTCCGCCCTGGCGGCCATGTTTTTTTATCGGATCCGAACGAAATGAGCAATCTAAGTTAAGGACCTTTAGTACCTCATTCCTGTAAAGTTTGGATAAATTAACTTCAATGGTTTCAGAGGAGTAGATGAAAAATGTGATTTTCCCATAGGGTCCAATGTTAAACTATGTTCCATGCTGGCTGCAATGTTTTTTTTTATAGAATTGGAAGTAAATGAGCAATCTGTGTAAAGGACCTTCAGTACATATTTCTGTAGTAAATTTTGGTTGAATTGCCTTCAGCAGTTTCAGAGGAAAAGATGAAAATGTGATTTTCCCATAGGGTCCAATGTTAAACTATGTGTTGTGCTGGCGGCCATGTTTTTTATCAGATCAGAACAAAATGTCAAATCTATGTTAAGGACCTTTAATTCATCATTCCTGTAAAGCTTGGTTGAATTTGCTTCATTGGATTCAGAGTAGAAGATGAAAATGTGATTTTTCCGATAGGGTCCAATGTTAAACCTAAGTTCAGCTCTGACTGCTCTGTTTTTTATCGGATTGGAACAAAATAGCAATCTTTGTAAAGGATCTTCCATACATCATTTCTGTAAAGATAAGTTGCTTCATTGGTTTCAGAGGAGAAGATGAAAATGTGAAAAGCTTAACGGACTGACGACGGACGGACGACGGATGCCAAGTGATGGCAATAGCTCACACTGACCCTTCGGGTCAGGTGAGCTTCAATGTGATTTTTCCCACAGGATCCAATGTTAAACTACGTATTGCGCCGGCGGCCATATTTTTTATCAGATCGAAACAAAATGAGCAACCTTTGCTTAGGAACTTTACTACATTATTCATGTAAAGTTTGGTTGACTTTCCCTCAGTGGTTTCAGAGGAGAAGATGAAAATGTGATTTTCCAATATGGTCCAATGTTAAATTATGTTCCGTGCTTGCGGTCATGTTTTTTGTCGGATCGGAATGAAATGAGCAATCTTTGTAAAGGACCTTTAGATCAACATTCCTGTAAAGTTTGGATGAATTGCTTCAGATGTTTCAGAGGAGAAGATGAATGTGATTTTTCCCAACTGGTCCAATGTTAATCTTTGACCCAGGCTGGCGGCCATGTTTTTTATCGGATCGGAAAAAAATGAGCGACCCTTGCTAAGGTCCTTTACTACATTATTCCTGTAAAGTTTAATATGATTCAATGGTTTCAGAGGAGAAGATGAAAATATGTTTTTCCCCTAAGGTCCAATGTTAAAATATGCATCGTGTTGGCGGTCGTTTTTTTCGATTGGAACGAAATGAGCAATCTGTAAAATGGACCTATAGTACATCATTCCTGTACAGTTTGGACGAATTTGCCTCGGCTGTTCAGAAGGAAAGATGAAAATGTGATTTTTACCTTAGGGCCCACTGTTAAACCTAAGTTCTGCACTGGCGGCCATGTTTTCTACCGGATCGGAACGAAATGAGCAATCTTTGTAAAGGGCCTTCCATACATCATTCCAGTAAAATTTAGTTGAATTTGATGCAGTGGTTTCAGAGGAGAAGATGAAAATGTTAAAAGTTTAACAGACGGAAAACGGACAGACGATGGACGCAAAGTGATTGCAATAGCTCACACTGACCCTTTGTAATTTGACTTGAAGAAGATATTCATGAAATAAAAAGTGGGATCCCTCAGCAGAATTCTTTAAGCCATTTAACTTGAGGATACCAGAAGAGTTCCAAAGTCTGACAAAAACTCAAAAAGAGATGAATGAGCCACCGTAACGATCATCACTCCTGAAGTTCATTATATCAATATGTGAAATTAGTATCTTTATTTCTTAGAACATCGATTAGACATCATTTTATGCAAACAATATTGATAGGTCAGTGCGCCTATTTTTGAGATTTAAGTTGCTGAAATTTATTTTGGAGTAACCGACCTCCTCCTTATTTTTCGTTTATTTTGCATTAAGGCAATAATCTTTTGAAATAAAATGAATATATCTAAAAATTTCATCATATTTTGTCAAGAATTTATCCAATATGTTAACAAACATATTTTGAAAAGAAACATGGATTCAGTGTGTAAAATTCCCTAATGCATCATGGTGGAAAAATATGAGAATTCCGGAAGTCAGAGTGACCATCTTTAATCATTTGGAACAACGCTTTTGCTGGTGGTCACAATGAGGCCTTGAACAATAACCAGGCACTCATGCCTGAAAGGAAGTTCACGACGGCCCTCAGCAGTGGGGCCTGATGGGGGCGGTCTCATCACGAATCACGGAAAAATTATTCGGGACCAATCACAGTTCACGGGAATTTAATTTGACCAAGAATCAAGAACGACTCACGGACAATATTCTAATAACGATTCACGACAAATTAATGAAATGAAAAACGAATCACGGGTTATTGAAATCCCTGATCACGGAGAACGAAATAAACCCATCGGCCCCTTCTAAGCATTGGCTGGGTTGTGTAAAATTTGCGGCTAGATAAAACCGTACAATCTATGGTAATTACCTTCAATAAAACTAGCGATTATTCCTGCAGTCACAGTAAACATTAGTCCTAATACACTAACCCAGAGGTAAGAAATGGAATAGTACCTGTCTAGTCCTTGCCTGAAATAGAAAAATTATTACAAAATATCGTTAATATGGGAATATTGAGTCATGTTTCCCCGGAAACTTTCTTTTATTACACACAAAAAATTAATAAATGATTACTACCATTGGAAAACACTTATTAATAACTGTTTAATTCTTTGTTAGGCTATGCCCGAACAATGTTAAATCTTTATTGTGGAGCTCCTGGTAAATTGTTTTTCGCCAAGTAAAATCTCGTAAAACCGTTGTCATGAGCTGAATACTGGAAATCAGTGTCAAGATAATAAATAGTTTGATTTTCAAGTGAGGCATGTCAACATTCTTTTTTTTAATAGTTTTTTAATTAAGCATTCGTTTTTGCATTCCATTACACAAGAATTTCTATCTCAAAAGTCCCGTACTGGTTGAAAGAGTTTAAATTGCCAAAACAAAAAGAGGAAAAAAGGGTAGGGGCAAAAAATTTAGCCTACTTTACGACTGACTCCATGTGAAAATGTTCTCTGTGGAAAAACAGAAAGAAATCTTCATTCTGCGTGGAGCATTGATTAAATTGCAAAAACATAAATAGAACTTAACATCGGTAAAAAAGCAAAATCAAGAAATCTCCCGACATTAAAGGGTATGATTACAATATTTGTGTTAAACTGATAAGGAGGCTCAATCCTGATGTTGTTTATATCAAGGATTTCTTGAAACAAAATTTCCTGTCCGCGTGCTTTTAACAGAGAATGATGACATTAAAAATTTGACGGGAAATTGATTATTCTTGATTTTCCCTTAATTTTAACACCAGAACTATTTTTTGTCTAAATGCAAAGAAGTTATATCAAGAATTTTATGAAAACTTGTCAGGTGTCTTAATTTGATTGGTATTCACAGTAAGTTCGGTATTTAGTTATTTGACCTTAGACATTCATGAAATAAACTAGAGGCTCAGAGGCTGAGCCTGTATCGCTGACCTGACAAAATGCTACTATGCCATGCATGACCAAAAATTTTTTTTTTACCAATGGGGTCTAATGTATAGCTATGTCATCCATGGTCACCTGTTGAAATGAGTAATTTTTGCAAAAGACCTTCTATACATTAGTTCAACTTGCTTTTTGGTTGAATTTGCTTTTGTGGTTTCAGAGGAGAAGACAGAAATGTGATTTTCCCATATTGTCCAATGTTTAACTATGTTCGATGCCGGCGGCCATGTTTTTATCGGGTCAGAACAAATGAGCAATCTTTGTTGAGGATCTTTAGTACATCATTTCTGTTAAGTTTGGATGGATTTGCGTCAGTGGTTTCAGAGGAGAAAATGAAAATGTAATTTTCCCATAGGGTTTAATGTGAAACTTAAGTTCCGCACTGGCGGCCTTGTTTTTTATTTTATCTCAATGAAATGAGCAATCTTTGTTAAGGACCTTTATTAAATCGTCCCTGTAGAGTTTGGTTGAATTTGCCTCTGTGGTTTCCGAGGAGGTGCAATGTTAAACTTTGTTCCGTGCTGGCGGCCATGTTTTTAATCGGATCGCACCAAAATGAGCAATTCAATAAGTTTCACGTGAGAAGACGTCCAATTTTAAACTATGTTCCTTGCTGGTAGCAATGTTTTTCATCTGATCAGTACAGAATGAGCAATCTTTGTAAAAGATCTTAAGTACATCATGCCTGTAAAGTTTGGTTGAATTTACTTTAGAGGTTTAAGGGTCCAATGTTAAACTTTGTTCCAGCCATGTTTTTATCAGATCGGAACGAAATGAGCAATCTTTGTAAAGGATCTTCCATTCATCATTCCTGTAAAGTTTGGTTGAATTTGCTTCTGCCCTTTCAGAGGAGAAGATGAAAATGTGATTTTCCAATAGGGTCCCATGTTAAAACTAAGTTCCGCGCTGGCGGTCATGTTTTTATCACATCTGAACGAAATGACCAATCTTTGTTCGGGACCTTTAGTACATCATTCCTGTAAAGTTTTGTTGAAGTAATTTCATTGGAAATGTCTTTTTCCCCATAGGGTCAAATGTTTAACCTTAGTTCCGCGCTGGCGGCCATGTTTTTATTGGATCGGAACGAAATGAACAATTTTGGTTCAGGACATTCCATACATCATTCCTGTAAAGTTTGGTTGAATTTGCTTTAGCGGTTTCAGCGGAATTGATGAAAATCATGTTTTTCCCATAGGGCCCAATGTTTAACCTAAGTTCCGCGCTGGCGGCCATGTTTTTATCGGATCGGAACAAAATGACCAATCTTTGTAAAGGACCTTCCATACATCATTCCTGTAAAGTTTGGTAGAATTTGCTTCAGTGGTTACAGAGGAGAAGATGAAAATGTGAAAAGTTGACGGACGGACGGACGGACGGACGACGGACGAACGACAGACGCCAAGTGATGGCAATAGCTCACACTGACCTTTTGGGTCAGGTGAGCTAAAAGTGATTTTCCAATAAGGTCCTATGTTAAACTATGCTCCATGCTGGCAGCCATGTTCTTTATCGGATCGGAACAAAATGAGATTCCTGTAAAGATTGGATAATTGGATAATTTGCTTCAGCGGTTTCAGAGGAGAAGATAAAAATGTGGTTTTCCTATAGGGTCCTATGTTTAACCTAAGTTCCATGCTGGCGGCTATGTTCTTCATCGGATCGGAACAAAATGAGCAATCCTAGTGACGAACCTGAAGTACATCATTCCTGTAAAGTTTTGTTGAATTTGCATCAACGGTTTCAGAGAAAATGTGATTTTTCCAATAGGGTCCAATGTTAAACCCAAGTTCCGCGCTGGCGGCCATGTTTTTATCGGATCAGAACAAAATGAGATTTCTTAGTAAAGGAGCTCTAGTACATCATTCCTGTAAAGTTTTGTTCAATTTGCTTCAGTGGTTTCAGAGGCAAAGATGAAAATGTGATTTTTTCCCCTTAGGGTCCAATGCTTAACCTAAGTTCCGCACTTTCGGCCATGTTTTTTTATCGGATCGGAACAAAATGAGCATTCTTATTGAAGGACATCTAGTACATCATTCCTGTAAATTTTTGTTGAATTTGCTTCAGTGGTTTCAGAGGAAAAGATGAAAATGTGATTTTTCCCATAGGGTCCAATGTTAAACCTAAGTTCCGCGCTGGCGGTCATGTTTTTTTATCTGATCGGAACGAAATGAGCAATGTTTCTAAAGGACCTGTAGTATATCATTCCTGTAAAGTGTGGTTGAATTTGCTTCAGTGGTTTCAGAGGAGAAGATGAAAATGTGAAAAGTTTAACGGACGGGCGGACGACGGATGCCAAGTGATTACAAAACCGAAGGGTCGGGTGAGCTAAAAGTAGACATTAAAAAATGATTTTGTTTACATAAATAAACTTACGGCCCATTTTCCTCTCTAAAGCTCTGATCCAGGGTTGTATTGTACATGTATGAATTATAGCTCATAGTTTCATTGTATATATTGCTTATGATACTTATGGTATTATTTCCAGAACATTGGTCTATTGGTCCTGATACAAGTGGTGTTGCTTTCTTTAAAGTGCTAGACAGACTCTTCCCAAGTGTCAACCAGAATGTCATGGAGATACCGACTACAGTTCCTATTATAGCACTCTACAAAAAAAAATCATAGATGCATCTTGGTTAATAATGAATCTCAACTGTAATTTGTTGTAGTAAAGTGTTGATAAAAGTCCTAAGAAAACAACTGAAATCAAATTCTTGAATCATCAAGCTGAAGTTTGGCTTTTCTATTTATTATTATTGTTGTTATTATTATTATTACAGTATTTATGGAGCGCTACATCTAAATTAAACATTACTCTGAGCGCTTTACAACATAAAAACTAGCAACAAAAATGCATATATACATAATATATAACTATAAACATAAAAATTGTCCGCAACCTTTTGGTTACTAATTCTCTATCAGCTTCAACAGTATTTTCGGTTAAAGGACTCCCAAATGTTTTGGTTTGATCTGTACTAATGAGACATAAATTGTCGAAGCATATGCAGAATATAATCTAACAGTAACTTCGGTATTTTGTTATATATTAATGAAATGTAGTTTTATGAGAATTGAGTAACGACCAACCTTGTCCTCTTTTGAAATTTTAGTTTCTTGATACTCGGTTGTTGGATGTGGTTTGTTTCCATTGATTTATTCACTATTTTACCTTTTTGGGGCCATTTAGGGCTTGCTATATGGTGTGAGGTTCCTCACTGTGTTGAAGACCGTACGGTGACCCCTAGATGTTTGTTTTGGGTCGTTTTAACCAAGAGATGGGATGTTGTCTCCTTGACATTTACCCTATTTAATTCTTTTTCATCAGCAGTCAGACAATCAGCAGTGAGAAGAGTAAAAGCTTAGCTTTCACAACAAGAAAAATGTTTGATACTCATATTGAGGTGTTCAGTATAGGATTAACCATAAAATAAATATCTACGCCCTAAGCCATGAACAGACATACCAAATTTTGAGGCTCACACTATTTCAAAACTGCCATACTTATATAAGGGCTTTAGCAAAAGCCTATGTTGTCACACCTTAGACTGATGGAACTGTTTTAAGGATGTAGTAAGGTGAGGTTTTTGCAATTTGTAAAAGTCATTCGGATTTCTCTGTTTTTATCCAGTATTACTATGTAAAGTATTTTGCCCCATTACACCCAATTTTCTAGTCATCAAAGTCTTCAGAAGCTCAATTTAAGTCAGTTAGCAAGATTTTATTATATTGTAGATTTTCCTTCCATGTGAACCATATCAATATTGTGCCTATGCTTTGCTAAGGTAAAAGTCCAAGAGAGCCTTTCCTGCCATTTTTTAAAATGTAAAATATCTTGAAAACAAGGCCCATAACCTATCAATATTTTTAGCATACTTTATTTCTTTAACAATGCTCTTTCCATTTAGGGTATCTATTTAAAATCGTCGATTTATAAAATTTCACCTTACTACATCCTTAATGGAAATATTTGAGTCTTAATCACTTCTGAACCGGATGTAAAATAACGATATGCTATCATGATACTTTACTGATGGTCATAACTGCAACGCCATACAAAATATCAAGGCAGGGGATGCTTACTCTACCTGTACACCTGATCTCACAAATGGTTTTTATTGGGTCCGTGTTGTTCATCTGTATGTGTGTCTTCATTTTTTTGTCCTGTACTCAAGTGGTGTATTGTTTCTTAGTGTGCCTGATTTTGCCGTTGCCCATGGATTGTTCGTTCGTTCGGTTCTCACTTACTTTACATGACGCCACATGTTCCACAATGGCTGCGATGAAAGACATTTCTATAAAGGGTTTTCCGTATAAGGGTGGACTCAAAGTAGATGCATAATTTTTATTGTTCTAAATGTATATATGTTTCATTGTTTATAATTGTTTGTGTTTTGTATATGTATGCTGTCAACCCGCAAGGGTAAAAAATAGCATTAATAAACATATAGATTTAAAATAGTTATTTTATTGAAAGTATCGATTTTTTTTTTGGGGGGGGGGGGGNAATATTTCATGTTCACTGGCGGTATTCAGTACATGTCTATATCCTTACGCACGCTAGGCTAAGGAAACTGAAGTGAAGTATTCGGTATAAGGTATGATCTCATCTTTTTGCATTTTATCTACCGGGTTTTCAATCGAAAAAATATCCGGTTATAAGAAAAGTGAAAATGGCGGGCAGCGGCGGCGGGCGGGCGGCTGCAAACTGGGTACATCATTTGTCAGAAGTAAAACTCCTACAATTTTTTACACAGAAACTTTTTATTTTGCATATCAATTTTACAAATATCATAGGTGTGCGTAGTGCTTCAATTTTGTTTTTCGATAATTTATACCAAAATAACCAGATGCTGAACTTGGTAATTTTTATGTCAAATATTTGCCTATAGGGTACCCATTTTGTCCGGGGCAAATCACCTTAAGTTTTGGAGATAGAAAATTTATATCTTGCAAATCATAAGTACATATACCAGAGGTGTACATGTTTCAATGATTTTTAATATATATTATTTATTCCAAAAGTAATATTGTTGAATTTAGTCAGCATTATGTCAAGTATTTGCCAGTATGGTACCCCTTTTGTCTGGAGCGAGATGTTGCCTTTAAGCTTTCTTTAAACGTTCAAAAATAGGCCACTTCTAATGAGGGTTCAGCACTGCAGATAACGGAAAAAGTGTACATTTTAGATATTCAGGGTTGGCGTCTAGGTAAGATATAATGTCCATGTAGAAGAAAAACCCGGTTCGCTGCCACATTGACAGCTTTCCTCTTGTTTTTTTTTTTAATTTCCAAATGTTATTCAGACTATTATGATTATTGTGTCACATCTAAGTATTTTATTATGCCAAAGTTTTCTTGCAATTTACTCGATTAAATCTCTGTGGTTGATTATATGACATGATTGTCTTCCGCGAGTCAGTTTTTTGTCGGGCAACGGATGTATGGACACTTTGTTAGTTAATTTTATATTTGTTGACATACTCTTGAAACTACTTTTTGATGAGACATAAGTTGTTGAAATGCGCTAATGCAGAAAATAAATTTACAGTAACTTCGGTATTTTGTTTTTTTGTGCCAAGACCATTGTTGAAGACTTTCTGTTGACTTCAAGATGTAGTGCAACAATAAAGAGTTGTTCCATTGCTTGGTTCCACCATAAATTTGTAGAGAATTTGTCTTGTGTGCATTTACACCATTTCCTTCCATTGTTAATTCCACGGAAAATGGCAATATATTCACCTTTCATGACCTTTTTCTTAAGGATGGTCATTCCTCAGGTTTTTGAAACTGTCTCTGACTTTCGGAATTCTCTTATTTTATCCATTATGATGCATTAGAAAATTTGGCACACTGACCCCCACTTTTCTTTTCAAAATATGATAGTATACATCTTCAATATACTTCTAACAAAATTTGAAGAAATTCTTGATATTCCTTCATCACATTTCAAAAGTTGATCACCTTAATGCAAAGTGAATGAAAAGTCTAGAGAAGTTCGGTTTCCGCCAAAATTTCAGACATTTAAATCTCAAAAACGGCCACACTGACGTATCAATATTTTTTGCTTAAAATGATGTATGATCCATATTCTAATAAATAAAAATAATAATTTTAAATCCTTGATATAATAAACTTGAGGAGTGACCATCCTTAAACCGGGTAAATGACAAATATATAATGCTAACATAACACAACAACGGCAAAAGAATACCGATGGAGTAGTATTTACATAAATCGAAGTCCAAGGACACAGCCAAAGCGGGAACACAGAAAACAATGACGTAAGATAGCTACAAAACACAGAAATAAAAAAAAAACTCAACATTCAAAACGAAGGCACTGACACCAGATGCTCTGGAAACAACGCTTTCTATGGCAAGTAACAAAGTACTACTACCTGTGAAATATTTCATTTTAAGGGTTTTAATGTGTATTTTGTAACTTATAACTTTGACAAGATTAAGAAAAAAAAAGATTTTTAAATTTGTATTCAGTGTATTTTGCGTGTTTGTATCTTTTACACGTAAAGGGAAGATAGTATTCACGGATTAAGAAATCATGTTACACACATCGGTAAAAAATACCATAGCAAAAGGTCAGAATCGGTACAAAATATAGTAAGAATTCCTACAGCAAGACAACTCAGATCCATTACAAACCAAACAATATGCGAAAGACAAAACAAATAGACAAAGAAGAAAAAGTTTTTGTTAATTCGAAATGAAATTCTGTCCACCTGTTTAAAATGCCAACATCTCACTATTTTATAATGCCAAGTTTTCTTACAATCGACTTGATGAGTGTCCTGTGTTTGTCTATATGTTGTAATCGTCCACTAGAACAAGAAACTAGTGCTTTTGTCGGGAAACGGATGACAGTGATTGTAAGAGCACTTTGCCAGTTTAGACAACCCCGCATCCATGACCAGGAAAGACATGGATGTAGCGTTGTTCCACAATTAGCAAAAAATTCCGCTTAAACCAGTGCCAGGGACCGTCTTGAACTTACTATGAGGTATGAGCAAAGCTCATTGTTGAAGGCCTCATGGTGACTTCAAGATGAAGAACTACAATAATAGCGTTATTCCTTTGCTTGTTTTACCATTTATTTGTAGAGACTTTGTCTCATATACATTTACTCCATATCCTTTCATTAACCATTTACAACTGGAGTTTGGCTCTCCTGCAGTATGGAGTATGGAGATTCCCCGTGCGAGAGATGTATGCTCTCTATATATTTCAGTTATGGCGTTCTTGTTCGTGAGAGAATTTCTCATAATTATGGATATACTATCATACTTTCAAATTTTGGCATTTTGTTTTTGTAAATTCGAAATGAAATTCTGACCACCTGTTTAAAAGCCCACATTTCACTATTTCCCGGATTGAATCACTCACAGTGTGACGGGTGCTGTTAACAGAACAGGACATGCTTGCCCTTCCGGAGCACCTGATGCAACTCTCAGTTTCACTGGAGTTCACACTGTGAGTGTCTTTGTTCTGAATGTTGTGATTTCTGTTTCTGTGCTTTGTGTCTGTCTTGCGTCGTTGTTTTCTGTGTTCTCGTTTTTCCCTGTCTTTGGACTTCGATTTTTGTGAATTTCACTCCTTTGTTCCTTCGGTATTCTACTGCCGTTGTTTTATAATGGCAACTTTTCTTACAATGAGTGCCCTGTGTTTGCCTTTATGTTGTAATCGTCTACTAGATTAAGAAACTAGTGCTTTTGTCGGGAAACGGATGACAGCGATTGTAAGAGCACTCTGACAGTAAATTAATGTTTGTTGACAAGAAAGACATGGATGTAGCGTTGTTCGACAATTTTCAAAGAATTCCGCTCAAACCGGTGCTAGGGGCCGTGATGAACTTACTATGAGGTATGAGCAAAGCTCATTGTTGAAGGCCTCATGGTGACTTCAAGATGAAGAACAACGGTAAAAGCGTTCCTCCTTTGCTTGTTTTTACCGTTTATTTGTAGAGACTTTGTCTCATGTACATTTATTCCATATCATTTCATTCACCATTTACGACTGGAGTTTGTCTCTCCTGCAGTATGGAGTCCGTAAAAGATTTTCCGTGCGAGAAATGTATGCTCTCTATATATTTCAGTTATGGTGTACTTGTCCGTGAGAGAATTTCTCATATGGATATACTATCATACTTTCAAATATTGGCATTTTGTTTTTGTAAATTCGAAATGAAATTCTGTCCACCTGTTTAAAGTGCCCACATATCACTATTTTATAATGCCAAGTTTTCTTACAATCGACTTGATGAGTGCCCTGTGTTTGTCAATATGTTGTAATCGTCCACTAGATTAAGAAACTAGACTAAGTGCTTTTGTCGGGAAACGGATGACAGTGATTGTAAGAGCACTTTGCCAGTTTAGACAACCCCGCATCCATGACCAGGAAAGACATGGATGTAGCGTTGTTCGACAATTAGCAAATAATTCCGCTCAAACCGGTGCTAGGAGCCGTCTTGAACTTACTATGAGGTATGACCAAAGCTCATTGTTGAAGGCCTCATGATGACTTCAACATGAAGAACAACAATTGTGGACCAAAATTGATGTCACGCCTGTCCCTACTTGGTCACAAAACTGATGTGAAAACTCAAACTGACTAATTCAGAAAACTTTAACATGTTGGCTGAGAAAAGCAATATAGCAAACTGTTATATATAACCAAAAACCAAAATGCAAAATATCAGTGACCTACCACTGATATAGATACTGGAGAACCAAACATGTTCACTAGACCGTGAAAATGAGGTCAAGGGCTAAAGCCAAATCGCAGAATGTCATGTTCCATCAAAGACAAACCCACATACAAGATATTATTGATCATACATTAATAGATACTTGAAAACTCAACATGCTCACTGAACCAGGAAAATGAGGTCAAAGACAAAAGCCATATAGCAGACTGTCATGTACTACCCAAGACCAATCTACCAAATATCATTGACCTACCACTTATAGTTACTGAGAAAATGACCTAATCACAAAATCTTAACATGCTCACTAGACTGTGAAATTGAGGTCAAGGACAAAAGCCATATAGCCGATTGTCATGTACTACCTAAGACCAACCTACATACTATATATCATTGACCTAACACTTATAGTTACTGAGAAACTAAACTAAGCACAAAAACTTAACATGTTCATTGGCCCGTGAAATTGAGGTCACATACAAAAGCCATATAGCAGACTGTCATGTACTACCTAAGACCAACCTACGTACCATATATCATTGACCAACCACTCATAGTTACTGAGAAACTAACCTAAGCATAAAAAATTGACATGTTCATTTGACCGTGAAATTGAGGTCAAGGACAAAAGTCATATGCCAGAATGACATGTACTGCTCATGACCAACCTATATACTAAATATCATTGACCTACCACTTACAGTTATTGAGATATGGATCTAATCAGAGAAACTTAACGTGGTCACTAGACCGTGAAATTGAGGTCAAGGACAAAGGTCAAGGTCACATGATTTTATGTCCGTCAGGTAGCACTTGATTAGTACTACCACTGGACCAAATATGATGTTCCTACATCAAAGGGTTTTCAAAATATCCTGTATATAGTAAAAGTTAACGCCGTCGCCGTCGCCGTCGCCGCCGCCGTCATACTTTGCACGCCTATGTCTCGCTTTCCGCGACTTTCGTCGCGGGCCAGACAACATTAAAAGCGTTGTTCCTTTGCTTGTTTTTACCATTTATTTGCAGAGAATTTGTCTCATATACATTTACTTCATATCCTTTCATTCACCAAAACCAATATGGGTCTTTAAAGTCGTGTTCGCTCCGGAAACATTTTTGTGTATTATACAAAAAAAAAAATCAGTACATCAACACCTTGAGAGGGAATCACAAATTAATTAACACTGTTGAACTAAGGGTGATTTAATATTTGATCTATTTTTAGCGCTTCAGGTTAATTGTTTTTCATGATTTAGGACTTTGTTCAAAAAAATGTGATGTAGGACAAATTATAAGTACACTTCAATTTCATAAAAAGTTGATTTTTAGGCGGTATATATATATGATTTCAATAGGCAACGAATCCAGTCTTCCTTCTTACTGGTATTTGAGGAGATCGTTTCCGCCTTCAATTATACGAGAGTTCCTATTTAGAAAGTCCCGTATTAAAATCAACCATACACCCCCATTCTCTTACCCTATGACAGCAACAAGGTCAAAGTTTGAAAAACATACTTACTCGCTTTTTAGCCCATGGATAGAACACAGAAAATAGAAATAATCCTGCCATTGGTCCACTTATAGCTGAGGTAAAACTTGTACTGACCTATAAACAATAAAAACAGTTGTGACGATTGCTGCACGTACCTATTGATCAGTGTCGTCACCTCTGAAACTTCTTGGCACATTGGCAGTTCCCGGAAATTATATTTGAAGGAACAAAAGTGATGTCAAAAAATATAAGTGTGAACGGCATAATCCGGAAAAATCATGTTTATGCCAGAAAAGTTTTTGTATTCTCACCATCGTTTAAAATTACAATCTATCTAAGTTATAATTCATGGTCGAAGGCAATGTGGTGGATAATTACTTATGGGTGTCCATATTTTCGTGAATATGTTATTCAGAGCAAAATGTAGAAGATCAAACGGTCACAGAAAGGAGAGTAATGGGCCAGTATACGTAAAAAAAAAGAAAATGTTTCCATGTGACACGGGATGTCCCCGCCAGATAGATATCGACAAACAGGAAGTGAATGAGTGACGGACTTGAAAAGGGAAGACATGGTACAATTCATCATACCAAAGCTTCATACCAAATATCAAGTCATTTCCTCCAGTCTCAAGCTGCGATATCATTGACAAAATTTCTAACGTTCGTACGGACAACGGTAAAACTTAATGCCCCCGTCGCCTAACAACGGGGACATAAAAAAGAAAAATACTGCAGCCTTTCAACGTGTAATATTTAACCTTTATGACCTTAAACATAAAAAAACGAAATAAACGAAAAAATTCATTGATAATCTTCATCCACAAGCATGGATGATCATTGTTAACATTTTTACATGGTAGATATCAATTATATGATATATTTATTTGCAAATTTACGCCCATAGGGGCCAAGCAAATACAATGACAAAACATACAAGACATACAAACATATGTTTATACAACAACAAATGA
>MJUU01073269.1:16790-29000 GCA_002080025.1 Modiolus philippinarum | reverse complement strand
TATGTCTCTTATTCATGAGAAACGTTTTAAGGGGGTTAGCCACTATATATGAAAATAATTAGGATTTCAAATAAACATGATTCTTTATTAGAAAATTAAAAAAAAGATGTAATTTAAGTGAAAAAACTGATAGGTTGATCATCTCGTCTTTGAGATATAGGTGACTAAAAATTTTGCAGGAAACTGAACTCCTCTGAATTTTCATAGAATTAACATAAGCAAGAATTGACCATGAATGAATGTGAGAGAATAAATATAACTAATGAATTTTTTACAGAATGCTCACAAAGGTGTATTAAATGAAATTATGGAAAAAATAAGATGGTCAATGAGCAAAAAATCATAATGCTTTAAAATGGATAAAACCCGAGGATTCAGAAAATCTGACAGAAATCCCAAAACATGGGGAACGAACCTCCTTAACCTTAAATATCGACTCATGGATACAGGGAATCCTAGATTGGACCCCCCCCCTCCTTTTTGTAATTTTTTTGTTTCTTATTTCGTGATATAGTAAAAATTGACAAACAAAACCTGTAATCCCATTTCTTTTAAAATAAAACTTTATTTACCGGGAAATACGGTAGGCATGCGTCAATAAGTGAATTCTTCCATTAAACGTGTTTGAAACAAATCAATTGGACATACACGTCAGCGTTATTTCGGAACCTTGGATTACGTAATATTTAATAATACCGAATAAATCAATCACACATTTGTTCCAAGGACAACGCAATTGTACTGGTGTGTCAGCATGTAATACACTGAACATCAAGAGAAACGCACTACTAACGTGTATTTCTTTGTACCTTAAAATTCAAACGGAAATATTTGTAAGAATATTTAGAATTTTTTACACAATGTTTCTGTAATTATGATAACAAGTTCTGAATAAAGATGAAAGATTTTTGAATTCTTGATTTCAATTTCTTAAAAAAACATTTTTTCACCAAAATATGCAAAAATGACTTTAACCAATGAAAAATGTACCCTACTTTCTCGTAATTTTGAGACATGGAGTACTTTGCCCGATATGCTATTCTTGTTGACGACTCCCGCATCCTTGACAAACAAGATGTTTAAAAGTGGATACATGGATGTAGCGTTGTTCAACATTTAGTAAGTGAATTCCGCTCAAACCGGTGCTAGGGGCCGTCTTGAACTTTTTATGAGATAGGAGCGTTTGCTCTTTGTTTAAGACCTCATGGTGACTTCCAGATGTTCCATTTTCTTAAACTTACCATGTATTAATACAGATTTTGTCCTATGTACATTTACTCCATATCCGTTTATTTGTTCATGCATAGGAATACCTGTTTCGGTACTCTGTACAACAATTTTTACAACAAGACCATTTATATGGACAGCAAATTTGTGACTTTTGCCTTCGTTATTTTTCCATACAAATTGTTGCTGTTACTTCAGTTTCAAAATTGTTTTGACAAAAATTGGCTGGTTTGTTCTTAACCTTTGGTACTTTATAAAAATACACGAGGAATTAATATAGATAAAATTTTTCAGAGCCTGGACCCATGAAAAACAAGTCGTGCGTTTCTTCTGATGTTCAGTATGTATACTATGCAAAAACAAACGTATAATGCAATAATAGTTTTCGTGGCCGTTATCATGATAATAGAAATTCGGTCATTTTTTAAGAAGAGATGTAATAAACGAGGAAAAATGTAATCATCTACATTACCTGAGATATTATGCCCTTGACATTGGCAAAGAAGTATGTAAAGATGATGGCTATGATTCCAGACACCACAACTGTAAAAAGAAAATACAATTACTAATAGTAACTTTCGCATAAAAAATGTCTTCTTTATGTGGCCCAGAATCTAGCCAAATTTCAAACACAGTAAATACATCGGCAAACGAATACCGAAGCAAGAACGAGGAAAGGGGACATTCTAAAATCATATATCCAAAATCACGGCAATTCACAGCGACACGAATTGAGACAGTATGACAAAGACATAACAAACAAACAAAAATGAACAAAAACGCCACAAAACTAAAGCACTAGCCCATCACTAAATTGATGTTTGTTTTTATCTAGGAAGTTTCGTTTTGCACGAAAATCGATGTTGTATATCGCAATTGTTTACCAATACAGCGCCTTCTTTCATAGACCACGGTTCCTTACAAACAATGAAGTCATCACTGCAGAAATTTTTTTGGACCGTTATTGGATGTCTGTTTCCGAGATTATAATAGATCTTTTTTGTTTTTATACCTCTACTGGATTTGACTCCATTACGGAATGCACATGTTCAACATGGCATGTCTCTTTAAAGAATCAAGCGACGCTGTCTCAACTGGTGTACTTGATCTTCTCCATGACTTTTAATGATCTATGTTGTTCCTCTGTATGTGTATTCCTATGTTTCTTAAATTTGCCTTACTTAGGTGATGGCTACGTTTCTTTGTGTTTCCGATGTTGTATTGGGCGTGTTCGTTTTTATACTGACGGTTCGGATTTCACTTCCTGTATTAATTATGAAAAGGGTACCAATATTAAATTTTAATGGTAGTGCACCAAGTGAACTTTATTTGACATTTCTTTTGACACACTTAAATGACATTTGTTTTGTTTATTTGCACAAGGGTTAAGCGTTACTTTCAGTAGTATTTATTTCAGCTATATCGTGGCGGGCAGTTTTTGAGGTGGACCGGAAATTGGAGTACCCGGAATGAACAATCTGCTTGTCTATTCATTGGCACTCTTATAGCCAGTAGTTACATTATATTGAGTTGTTGCCAAAAAGTGTTTATAAGTTAATTTGAATTCAAACACGCTTTCCATTAAATTCCAAGAGAACGGCTTCTGTGCAAAACATGCAACGCAATTGAAGATGAAAAACATTTTCTTTTGTTTTGTAATAGAAATAATACTTCAAGACAAATATTGTATAAAAATATTAAAGACAATGGTCAAAATTTCTTTAACTTGACATACGAACAAAAAATCAAAAACTTATTAAACCCAGCTTCCTCCCAACAACTAAAAAATATAGGTTCCTTTTTAAAGTAGTCTATGAAAATGAGGTCAGGGGACTTAGGTTGATTAACTTGTTGATATGTTAAAATGTTTGTTATACTTATTGTTTATTGTTTGTCACAAACATTACATGTTTCATGACAATAAAGAATTTGAAAAAAAATTAAAACATGTCGTTAAGATTTGTGTATGAAACGTCATATATTACTTATTTGTACAATTCGTGGATCGAAAAATTTCAAAATCGAACGATCTGAGCAAGTCTTATACAACAAATGCGTACTTATTTATATATAAAATCAGATCTGTCTGAGTTATGGAACTTTCAGATACTCCAATTATCTTCGGAAATAGCATTTGTTTTCGTAAACATACGAAGAAACATTTCAAAAATATAAACGCCATTATCCATCCATGTACAGTATTGGTGGAAGACTTGTTCGAATGATAATTGAAAATGAACTCACGGTTTCACATGACTAGATAGATATAAACCCCTTGTTTTAACTTGTATGAGGTTAAGTCTCGTCATGTGACCCCGAGATTTCACAATAAATTTTCGGTTTGAAAACGTTTCCAATTTCCCGCCAAAACATGATGTTGCAGCTTTGTGACGTCCAAATTTGTGCCTAAAACGTCATGTGTTTGTGATAAAAATGCAACTACAAGGTACAATTTATTTACCCAGAAGTTCCAATATTGCACGAGTCTTACAGATCATATTGCAAACGATAAAAATGTATTATATAAAACTATTTGATAATCTATTGTAAAATATTATTGAGACGCTAAGTTTTACCACATATTTTAGCTGCCACAGTTGCTCTATAATCTGACATGTCCTTGAACAATGTCCTCAGTATATCCTCTTCTGTCATGGCTGCCATACTGTTTAGTAATGATGATAATGTACTGTTTAAAAGTAAAAAAAAGGTATAAAATGTACATTACGCATGCTTTCTTCTATTTTGAGAGTTTTATTGGATTTAGTCAGTGTATTATCTAGAAAGGCAGTTAAGTTAAAACAAAAGACAATATCTGTAAATGAAAAAAACATTTTGTTACCATGAATTTGTTTTGCTACTTTTAAGGAGGTTTGCTCCTCATGTTTTGGGATTTCTGTCAGATTTTCGGAATTCTCTGGTTTTATCCATTTAAAAGCATTATATTTTTTTTGCCCATGGACCCTCTTATTTTTTCCCATAATTTCATTTTATTTATCTTAATAAGCAAATCTGTAAAAATTTCATTAAATTTTATTTATTCTGTCACACTCATTTGTGGTCAAACTTTGCTAATNGTTAGCACTGTAAACATACTTTCAAAAAATGTGAAGAAAGATGGGGGTCACCGACTTTGTTTTCCATATACTTTATAAAATGTGAATTTTCATAGTGATATCCATATAAAATATTTTTATTAGATCATCTCCCTTTTCCAAATATCCCTTTCCAAACTTTTTAATTATAAAATTACCATACCTCATCTAATTGGATAAATACATGTAAAATGGGGTCAAAGTAGGCCCTTTGCATTTTCTTTCACTGATATAATATTTATTGATACATAAGAAATAAAAATATTTGCATATTTAAAAAAACAGATAATACCAAAACAGTATAAATAACAAATTCAAAATGGCAGAAGACTACCGATCTACCTTAAGTTAAAACAAAAGACAATATCTGTAAATGAAAAACATTTTGTTACCATGAATTTGTTTTGCTACTTTTAAGTCAGATTTTAACTCCCTCCATCGTAGTTTTTTCCTAAGCTATATTTTATATTACTGATTGTTGGGATTTCTGTTGGTTTTATGCATTTTAAACATTTTTGAAATTATGGATTTCCTGTGTTTGGGTACTAGTGCTGCTGATGATGAATTAATTTCCGAAATGGCCATACAGCTCATAAAAATTATTGCAGTTGGAGTATGGTCTCATGTTCATTTACTCCATGTGCTTTCGTAAGATATTTAATTTATTTTTTCCTTCTGTTGAGGTATTTACCATCCCAAATGTTACATTCTTCCTTAGCTAGTTTATAACGTAACTGTTAAAACAAAACTCACTATCTGTACATGTCTTTTAAGTGATTGAGATATTGAAAAATTCACAGAAAGGGTGGTAACTCGATAGAAAACGAATTATGAGTTCGCTAATTAAAATAATTAGCAGTGACTTGACTTAAGGTAGATCGACACTAATACATGGCGCATTCGATTGGCGCATTTGCGTAACACGAGTCGGATGCGGAATTGACTTGATTTTCAAGCCGGAATATTCTTGTATTGGTCTATTCATTGTGACGTCATAATAGATTGACATACACTTTCCCGCGAATTAGCTCCCTTTTCCCGTAAATATTGTCTATTTCGTTAACTTTATAAAATATCTCTCTTAATTGAACGGTGACATGTAGATTTTTCAGCGTAACAGATAGCTAAAGTGTATATCACTGATTTATCAAAAAATAAAAAAAAATCTATCTGATATTTATTTTATATGAAAGATAAACATAAGCGTGTTCTCACAAATCCCTATACCGGTATATTCTTTGTAAATATTGCTGAAAAATACTGAATTTTGACTAATTTTCAAAGCCAGATAACGGGAAAAGATGATCGGTGACATGTCATTTTTATTTTATTTTTGGAACATATAGGTTAAGACCTACAAAATATCTTGAAAGAAAAAAATTCTGTCTGGGATTTTTATTAGGATCGAACTACCTCAAACCGTTCGTGTGATATGAAGTGGTTCTGAATAACAAAAAACGAAATACTGTAAATTTACTTTCTGCATAATCAAAAAAAACAAAACAAAACAAAAACGAAATACTGTAAATTTAATTTCTGCCATTTCGACAACGTACATGTCTAACCATTCAACATTGGAAATCCAGAAATCGAAAGGTGTTAAAGGCAGCATGCAGGTTCCAAATCAGTTGTTTCATCAATTGGCATTTCTTACCGTGACTGTGTTTCAAGGTGAGGTATAAAAATGACGAATTTTGTACGATTATCGTCTTATGAGGTTGCATCATTTATTATCAGAGCTAATAAAAGTATGTTTAATGTAATATTCAAACAATTTTAAAAAAATGGTACAGGGGTAAGCTGGGCAAGAGAAATAATCAGAAATGATAATTGGGATGCGAGCAGGTTGCATAATTGTTTATCAATGAGCACAAAACAATGCATACTATAACCTTAAAACATGAAAACAACTGAAAGAGCGGCAAACACGTGACACGAAAATATCCTGCACCACTCTCTGATATACACAATGGCTTCCCCTTGAATGTAATTATTCATGGTGATTTGTTTGATTATTGATACAAGTAGATCCCACAATTAGAAACACTTGAAAGAGGAATTTCTCGCATAGACATAATCAAAATGTTTGAAAATGAGGCTAATTGGAAAATTAATTCAAGTAGAATTCATTCTTATGAAATTGTAATATATAATAAGCAATGCAGAGGGGGATTTTTTTCCCACATAATTTTCATAAAAATTCACGAGACCTCTTTTTTTCTCAAGAGAGGAGAACCAATGTTTCAAAACCTGTCAGGAAGTGTAAAAACTGGTTGGAAACAAAATATTGTGATTGCAAAAAAGTCATGAATTCTATAAGTTGGTTGTTAAAAGTTATAGACAACACCTAAGCTAACATCATGACATATACTCACCTTAGTGAGGCACTGAATACACTTGCCATAAATAAACCAGCCATTCCAGGTGTATCTCTAAATATATGGAATACCATATATGGCAGAATCTAAGAAATGAAAGATCAGTACAAACTTTAAAAAAATTGCAGTTCGGTCAGTTCTCTGAGGTGATGTTGGTTCATTAATACAGCGGTAAAAATCATATGCGAGGAGTCAATATAAATCAATGCAATTTTATTTTATATCAGATTTATATAATCTTTCCTGATAGGTACAGAGGTGATCAGGTGGTATTCATTAATCTATGGTATTTATTCTATCAGTCAATATCACGATATTGACCGGTCCCAATTCTTTGATATTGACTGGTAGCTTTAACTGTGCTTTATGAATTGTATTCACAATACAGTTGTCTTTTTCAACAAACATACTAACTGGAGTGTTTAATGTGACCATAATGAAATTGAAATTTCCAAAGCAATACCTTTAAATATTTGCTAATTTTATACACCTGTTGCTTTTTGATAAGTTAAAGTTACAAAATAAAATGTGATATAATATAGAAATAACAGATCCACAAAAATTTCAGACGACAGTTGTGTAGAGTACAAGTACAGATTGTTTTGTTAAATTTTAAGATGGGTTGTTTTACTTCTTCATCTTCTTCATTGTAAAAAGAAAGATAGGTAAAAAATCTAAAATATTCTATGTGAGTGACTTTAAACAAGGCATGGTTTCAACTGATGAAAAATAAAATGTACATGTTCTTCAATAAAATAAACACAATAGTTACTTATATCGAGAGAGTTATTACGATGTAGACTGCCCTTGGGATAGCGGTATGGACTGACACGCGGATAATACCCTCGCCATAGGCGAGGCCATTATCCAGGTGTCAGTCCATATCGCTATCCCTCGGGCAGTCTATATCTTGCGATAATTCTCTCTATATAAGTAACTGTTATATAAATATTGTTGTCTTATATACAATGTACAAATTACTATATACCGAAATTACTGTTAATTTAGTTTCTGTATATGCGTATTTCGACAACTTATGTTTCAGTGCAGATAAAATCTACACATTTGGAAAACCATAAACTCAAAGATTTACAAAATACAAAGGATTTTTGTTAATCTTACAACTTATTCAGGATAGAAAGTTTCAACTAATTGGTAAGCAACCCACTATTGTGATAAACAATAAAAAAATGAAATAACAGTTCTTCAAAGAATTCCTGTTCCGACACTCAAAAAATACTAATACCTCTGAGAACTTCATATGATAACCGTATTACTAAAGGGGCTCCTAACTCCTACAGCTTTAATTGATACACCAACACAGTCAATTGTTTGACTGTATAATTGACATAGGTTTAGGCACAATTTTACCAGTAATAGTCATCCTAAAGTAAATAAAGATCGAACAATTTTTTTTAGTAATTATAATCACCTGATCTGGCTTTTTAATTTGTTTTGCTGCTATTGGGTCACATCCTATTGATGTAAAATAAGCGTAAGCTACAAGTCCTTCACTGCAGGCTAGAGATAGTGTAAATATAAAGGCTGGACCAGCAATATACAACATTCTGAAAATATTAATATAGAAATAAACGATGTTTTTCGTGTAAATAATGTTTTATTAACAAGTTGTTAATTTTTATGTGGATAATGTATTGATATTTCGCTTAAAAATGACTTAAATCTGCACTTTAGAGACATGCATTTGCCAAAAAGCCATATGCAGGACTTAAGGCGGTAGGCCTAGCTAGGTAAAAAAAAATCACTTGTATGTTTGCTTTAATCATTTTTCTAAATATATCTTAAGCTTCGAACTAACATAGATTATTTTAATTCTTTTCACATCAAAGTTTAAAAAGCATCGATGAAACTAAATGTTCCAAACACCTTACTGATTTAAAGAGTTATCTCCCTTAACCAATGTCTTCTTCTTATAATGTGGCTCTTCGGCGAAATAAGACTTGCCAATGGTCTGTAATTCATATGATATTACTATCATTTGACTAACGAATGATAAACCCTTCCGAGTCAGAGCATGACGTCCATAATGTCCAAATGACTTGACGTTAAGGTAATAGGTACGTAACTAGCAAAGTTTTCAGATTTCGATGAAATTTTACATGCAAGTGCATCAAATGAAGCTGAATTCCAAGGTGAATTAAAATCAGTATAGCTATTTTTATGATTGAAATATGACCGATTGAAAAATACATCAGTTATGTTGTTTTCAAATAGAATCTATGTAAAACGCACAGAAAAATAATATATTAATCGTCTTTAAATTGCGCGTTTATGAACACGTATCCTACAATTTTTCTTCAAAAAGGATATGTTTTAAACAATGAAATTCCCATTTTAATGATGTGAATTTTATATAGGGTCACCGAATTAATTTCGCCGGTATAGACAGTTGAACATACGATACGCACGCCAAAAATGGATTTTTTTCGATAAAACCCGCCGTCAAAATAGCGACGTCGTCGATAAAAGTTATGATTTTAGGCATGATTTGAAAGATGAACATCTATTCAGCGATTTATACCATGAAAACGAACTCGGTGACCCTATAAAAAAATTATATCAATAAAACAGAAATTTCTTTGGCAACATAATATCTAATTTTCAGAAAAAATGTAGGATATAGTTTGAAACGACGATAATTTAAAGCGAAAATTAAAATTATTTTACGTTCATTCTAAAGCAAATTTATAACGTTCACAGGTAGAGACGCTTATTTCCAAACGTTTAGATTTTATCTGCACTGAAGAGACATAAGTTGTCGAAATGCGCATATGCAGAAAATAAATTGACAGTAACTTCGGTATTTAGTTATTTGCGTACCTCTCACCTTAATACATTTTGTATTTCCGTAAAAATATTTTTGATTTTTACTCTTCACGTATCCGGGAGTTTTCCGAATTCTGTTAGAAGTACTTAGGTCCTACATTGAACACAAAATCACTTGTTCTTCATTCTCCTACAAGGATTTCAAACAATAGGATTTGCAACTGAGCAAAACTCAGTCCAAATATAAATTTGCTTTCAGTGCATCTTCTTTTATTGAATTAATCGGTTCATGGATACCAGATTTTACTGACCTACCTGTTAGCGTCTTTTTGTTCCTCTACTGCGCATATTCTCTGAACTGTTGCCTGAGAGAAGGTGAGACTCAGCAGACGGATTATGGATCCAAACACCAATCCCCAAAATGTATGGCGAGTAGTTGGATCTGGATCAAAACTGATAAAGGAGACAAAATTCAACGAGGATTTCAACACAAGACGGATTAGACGACATTTCAACATTTCGATATTGTGATAATTTTTGCATTTGCGCTTGAATTATTCTTTTCAAGAGTTGAAATACTAATAAAACACATCATTTTATATGTTTTAGAGAAATTTATATATTTTTTTCAATAAAATCAATTCATTTGGTAACAAAGCATAATGACTTACAAAAAAAAATGATAACATCGTCATATCATATTACAATAAAAAAAGTCTTTGTGAAAATATACCCAAGTCACAAATTTTACATATCAGAGATGTTTGCCAACAACTGCCAAGGTATAGTCTACAAAATGAAATACAGATTTGGGACAATAAAATGATTATTTTATCAACTGTGGTGTGGATACTTTCATGAGCATCAGCGGATCTTATCCCGAAAAATTGGAATGGGTTTCATAGTTGTTTTTTTACATTTTTTCAAAACGCCACAATATAGCTGAAATATTGCAAAATGACATTAAACCCAATACAAGCAAACAAACTAAATGCACTAAAAAATTATCAAATGAAAGGTTTTCTTAGAAAATGTTTGCTAAAACTTGATATATCCCTTGCACAGCTTTCTGTTTGCTAAAGCAAAAGAAGAAACTGTGCATAAAAAACTAGCGTATCAATTTAATTGGACTTAGTTTGGGTAATTCTGACATTCGTACACCATAATGATTGTCTTGCGCTTTTCAGTAAGATAACCCTATTTCAATACAATTCATCAACGATGACGAGACAAAATTGGTCAAAATGGACATCTGTAGAAATCAAATTTTGATTCCGTGCCAGGTAACTGTTACAGAAATATATATCCCTATATAGGTACAATTTAGTAAACTCATGAGGAATTCATTTCCGAAAAGGCCATACAGCTCATTTAAATTATTGTAGTTGGAGTTAACATATGTGTTATGGACTCATGCTCATTTACTCCATACCCTTTCGTAAAATACTTAATACAGGAGTTTGTCTTTTATTGCAGTGTGGAGTTGGTAAAACAATTCCCGTGGTAGAGATGTATGCGCTTTATTTTTCTTAGATATGGCGTACTTGTGCATGAGATAATACCTTATTGTACACTTTGTTCAATTACTCTTATCTAAATTTATGTAAATTCTAAAACCGAAGGATTAACTCCCACCATCGTAGTTTTGTCCTTAGCTGTATTTAATATTACTGATTATTCGTTTGGTTTATGCATTTTAAACATTTTTTGATATTATGGATTTCCTTTGTTTGGGTTCTAGTGCTGCTGATGAGGAGTTAATTGTGTTATGGTCTCATGCTAATTTACTCCATATCCTTTCTTAAAATATCATAAAAACAAATCATTAGCAAAAAATTACACAGAATCTAAATAAAAGAAAAACATCGGAAGATGTTTCAATGTTTTATATATGTAATGATTTTTGGACTAATTTTGTACAAATTATAATTCGTATAAGCTTATTTCGTACAATTTATAATTTGTACAAAATGACAATTTGTACACAATATATACATTAATAGGTAATTGTATGTATTTTCTTTGCTCTAGAGAGATTCACCGAACTGGACACTATCGTCAAGTTACATGTATCTGGTCACTGTTAAGTTGACGTGTGTGGATCGCTACGCTGACTTAATGTTTTGGCACTATTTGTGGGGTTCATTGAATGAAGAATGCATATAAATTATTCTAATAAACAATAGAATTAACAGTGATAAAATGGAATTTTCAGCTTATTTCAATTTATTTTAGTGTTCTAAGTGAATTACCGATAAAACTTATATAGGAAATTTTGATTTTTATACAGACTTTATCACGGTGTAACGCATCAAGCTCTACTAACAGACTACTTGATACTGGCCGTGATAACGTCCGAACAAAAAACAAAATGTCCTATATTTCGTATGAACTTGGTGTAGTATATATTTATAGTCTATTTAATACTTACTTGAAGAAATTCAATCTTCCTGTATTTGAAGTTATGGCTATTACATCTGATGGTCCGCCTGTATCTAATGTACCCTAAAATATGAGGTCTCATTTAGATCTTTCACGAACATAATTCTAGCTGGTTGTGTGATGGGTGCCATGCGTGGAGCAGATCATGCTTACTGCTCCGGACACCTGATGATATATCTAGTTTTTGGGGGGATTCATACTGCCAGTTCTTTAGTTTTGTGGCGTTCTTGTTCATTTTTTTTATTTGTTTTGTCTTAGTCATGCTGTCTCCATTTGTGTAG
>MJUU01073269.1:0-12271 GCA_002080025.1 Modiolus philippinarum | reverse complement strand
TTTTTTCTATGTTACGTGTCGTTTTTAAAATTGCAACCTTTACTTTCCGACTGCAAAGTTTCAAATAAATTCATGAATGTACGAAGGTGCACGTCAATTTCTGTAATAAGCCTATGTAAGCGACTCCAACTTTTATTACATACCTTTTCCGTTGACTCTCTATAGAATGTAGAAAAACATATATCGGAATTGAACAAAATGTTTTATTTTAATGATGTCCAAAGTTGGGCCCAAATTTCTTTAATCTGATTTTCTTTTCGAGAGCAGACAACTTTCTTTTCGCACCTACATTCATTGAATTCGAAATTTCATCTTTACGTTGGAGCACCTAATATAGGAGTCTAGAACTATGGAAGAGAATAATAAAACGGACTCAGACTTACCTTTATTAAAATGGCTGCCACACCAGTAAACATTATAAGACACTGAAAGACGTCGGTCCATATTACTGCTTTAAGTCCTCCCTTGAGTAGAAAATATGTGATAATTAAATGTAAATGACAACAAGAAATACACAATTTGACCGCACCAATTTGCTTACTATGAGGGTCAGTAGCACATGACTTATTTTTACCGGCTCTGGTTAATACAACATGTACCTGCCAGCTTTTGAAAATCACCATGGGATTTTTACTGCTTGTCAAATAAGGAAACTCCTTATAACTTGGCTATAGGGGGTCTTATGGTATGCTTTTGTTGTTTATAGTGTTCTTATGTGTTTCATCATTACATTGAAGTTTTCCTTAGTTGTTAATTGTCTTCAAGTGTCTTTTATTTGGAATTTCAAGTTTGATTTTTGGGCCTCCATGGGGGTTTCCCTCAAAAACCCCAGAAAGCGGAAAGGTTGGTAGGCCTGCTGGTTCAATTCATAGTGTATGAATGTTTTCGTTGTCAATTTTTTACCTCTTGTCGCCTCTTGGCAAGAACTAACTGTAAAAAAAGCAATTTTACCGATTCTGACTTTACCACGATTGATCCACTGAAAGTGTGATGGGTGTTGTATGCAGAGCAGGACATGCTTACCCTTCCGGAGCACCTGATGTCACTCTTTGAGAGTTCACACTGTTAGTGCTTTAGTTTTTATTGTTGTATTTGTAGTGTTTGTGATTTTTGGTTGTGTGGAATCTTTGGTCTTCCGTCTTCTGGTCTTGATGCTTTTGCCTTGTCTCTGGACTTTGATAAATTTATGTAATCTTGTTCTTTGTTCCTTCGGTATTTAACCGCCATTGTTCAATAGGCGGATAAAAACGACCATACAACTGAGAAGCAGGGACTCGTAACTTTGTTAGTTTTTCTACCGCTTCATTGTTTTGTTTATGTATTTGTCTTTTTTTATTGTTTAACATTGATTTAATTTAATTCCACATAAATGCTTCTTATACATTATATGTTTCTTGATTATCTGATTATCAATATAGGTTACTGGTGACGATTTGATTACCAGATGTATTGCCCATGTGAAGAGTCTGATCGTCATGTTGGTGTTATATTATTAGATTAACAATTAAAAGATATGGAGTAAATGCAAGATGATACAAATCTCGACAAATAAAAGGTAAAAACAAGCAATGGAACAACGCTTTTGTTGTTACTTCTTCATCTTGAAGTCACCACCACCAGGCCTCCAAACATGAACTTGCTTATACTCCATAGTTTCAAAGTCTTTTAGGAGCCTATATACAAGATAAAAATAATAGCATTTGTTTACTGTGTTGCTATGTGTTGCTATGACCGTTGTCAATAAATATAACTTACTATAGCAGTATACAGTACAGAGGCTGCTGCAATACATGTAACTGAGGCCCAGAGTGGGAAATCTGTCACTGAAAACAAAACAAATTAGAAATTTCTTTTACAATGACTTAATTTTTGGGCCTTTACTTTAAGGGTCCCAATCCTATAAGGGTAATCTTCTAATTTTTTTACATTAAATCCCAGAATACAAACCATAACCCTTTCTCTAACCCTAACGTTTACCCATAACATTAACCTAAACCCTAACCCTTACGTAAACCAGCATGGGTACATACACAACCCTAAAACAGTGTACCCACTTAATCAAACTAGAAGGCCAATGTTTGCTTGATGAAGGATTCAGAATGTATTCTATATATTCTTTGATTTATATCCTTTTTCATCGGTCTTTTAAAATTGTTAACACTCGGGCTTCTGTAAATTAAAATAGATATATGTTATTCCTTTATTTGTTTATGAAGATTTGTAGTTTAAACATTAACATTTGGTAAACAAAGAAATATTCACACCTACAATAACCATTAGGATCGTACATATTGTTTTACTATTCCATAGTCAATTCCCTGATTTCTTGAAAATTGATTTTCGTTGTTGAAAAGTTTTCATG
Source organism: Modiolus philippinarum (assembly GCA_002080025.1). Classification (NCBI taxonomy): domain Eukaryota; kingdom Metazoa; phylum Mollusca; class Bivalvia; order Mytilida; family Modiolidae; genus Modiolus; species Modiolus philippinarum. The sequence goes on along the minus strand of MJUU01073269.1, from coordinate 9,909 downwards.
TATCAAATCATGTAGTTAATTACCGATAAAATGAATAATGGAGTTAATTTCTGATACTTCAAATATTGTCTCCAATATATAGACTCGTCCACAAGTGGGATCGACCAATTATTGTCGACAAAAGTTTTCGTATCAAAAAACAAAACTTCCGTTGTTTTATATGCATGCAAGATCCTGTAAAACGTTAAAGGAAAAAATGAACAGTATGAACTTCCAACCCGTCAAGAAACACTCCTCCAAGAAAATGCAACGGTTGATGCCGCTATCACTATAATATAGAGTTAAAATTTTGCTAACAATTACATTTGTATTATTTCATTTTCTTCAACTCAACGTTGTCTATATTGTTAACTTGTAAAATTATCTTGTTTGGTGTTCATTCTAAATTGTATCACCACTCGTGTAATCACTCAACGTATGGTTGGCGTAAAAATATCAATCAATCAATCACAAAACGCTTGAAACATACCTGCTTCTATGGCTAACCCTGGTCCATACAGAACAAACGCCATGTACACCAACTATAAAACAAAAACAAATTATCGGGTTGTATTGCACGTATGTCAGGTTTTTCTACTAAAAAACGTCCCCAATGGGAAGTAGTTTTGAAGGCAAAAAGTTGTACTTGTTCATTTTAAATTTAATTAAAAAAAAAATACGGTAAAACTTCAATAGTGTTTCTGTGTGAAAAGCCTACAACTAATTTAAATTTAGATTTGTTATTCAAAAGCCTACAACTAATTTAAATTTAGATTTGTTATTCAAAAGCCTACAACTAATTTAAATTTAGATTTGTTATTCAAAAGCTTGCATACTAATTTATTTTTACAACTGCATTGTGCACTGTGGCGAAGGAAATTAATGCTCATGAAAGACATGGATGTAGCGTTGCTCGACAATTAGCAAAGAATTCCACTTAAACCGGTGCTAGGGGCCGTCTTGAACTTACTATGAGGTATGAGCAAAGCTCATTGTTGAAGGCCTCATGGTGACTTCAAGATGAAGAACAACAATAAAAGCGTTGTTCCTTTGCTTGTTTTTTACCATGTATTTGTAGAGACTTTGTCTCATGTGCATTTACTCCATATCCTTTTATTCACCAATCATGAACTTTAAGCTCTGTTTATTTCCTTTAAATGAATTGAAGAGAAATAATGTCAGTTGTCTGAATAATAATTTGTTGAAATAAATGTTTATGGTCACTTCTTTACATTTTTTAACTCAAATACTGTACCTACATTATATAGCATTCCAAGTGACGTTCCCAGGAGTCGGACCACTTTGCTGTTGTATCGAAGCTCAAGGTACTACAAAATATGTCAAATCTTTGTTCTGTTATTAACATGATTAAGTCTATCAAAAAGTTGTTGTGACAAGAACAAAGAAATTTTATATTATAAATAGTCTTTATATCGAAGTGTAAAAATATAGGTAGCCTTTCACATCCAAGTATTATACGGAACTTTCGGGTTAACCGATACGATTCTTATTTATATTACAAGTGCCCGGATTGAGGGTAATCATGAACGAATGAGTGACCTCGACAGGAATGCAGTTTGGTACCAGTTTACGTCATGACACACAAAAGAGCACCTATCTCGAAAGTCCAGTATACACAGTCTGTCTCGGAAATAATCGACAAAATTCAATTTTGCTTTTTGTTTCACCTGAAGGGGTTAGTGGTTGGGTGCATCGACAGGGTAAACATTTTTGCTTCGCATAGTTCTATCACCTTTATGTAAGAAAAAAAGATGTCTAAAGCCTGGAACAAGTCAAATTCGATAGCTTTATACGAGGTTAGACTAGGTAAATGTTGACAAGATATATACAAGTCAGCCGTACGTTTTGAGACCTTTACAGCGTACCAGTCAACCCTTTATGTTGACTATAGAGCTGATAATACATAGTCAGTTTTAAGTGTCATCATGCATTCATAGTTTCAAAATGATTGATTTTGATTTTCTATTATTACCGTATGGGAGCAAGACCGGATATTGGCACTATGACTCGTACCATCAACGGATAACCATCAACGGCAAGCCGCATAAACTGGGCTCCTGTTGTGTTACACTAACGAGCGTAGCATTGTGGAACGGCGGACCAGTTTATCAACGGCATTGAACTGTTACCGTACAGTAAACTTGGTACTAACTTAATTTCAAATTTACTGTACGGTAACAAGATACCATGCTTTCGCCATTGATGGTACCAGTTTTTTGTAACAATATCTGGTGTTGTTCCAATAGGACTGGTACCATCAACGGAGAGAAATCCATTGAACCGTTACCGTACAGTAAACTTGATACAAAATGTACTTAGTTTCAAATTTACATCCGGTGTTGTTCCAATTGGACTGGTACCATCCAAGGTGAAAGCATTTCACTATTACCGTACAGTAAACTTGGTACTAACTTAGAGCTAGTACCAAATTTATTGTACGGTAGCAGTTCAATGTTTTTTCTCCATTGACGGTACCAGCTCTTGTACCAATATCCGTTGTTGTTCCAATATGGTGATTATTATAATGTCTTGCGATCAGTACAAGCATGAAAAGTAGCCCATAATTGACTGCTGTATTGTCACAATTAGTGTATACTCATGTCAAACATGGAGACATTCCGAACGCACCGTGTGTATGTTAAATAATCAGTTCCGTTTCCCTATTTCACCTTGCTCAAAATTCGTAATAAATACGTTTTTGGATGTCCAGATATAAGTGTTTGGAATTTAGTACCTAGTTCAATAACGGTGAAAGTTTTACATTATATTTCATTATATTTGGATGAAGACTGATCCATTTAACGTTACTACACGACAGTTTATTGTGAATATCAGTTCTACATGTTGATTGCATAATTTGCTATAAATATCGATTTTAACGGAATGATCATCTCACACAGAAACCTACAACTGTTGATTATAATTTTATTTACAACTTTCAACAAAGTATTTAAAGTTTTTATGTATTATTTCCGTCTAAAAGAGGAAGATAAACAACCGTTATTCAGTTGCATAATTCGTATAATTATAGAATGTACGGCAAGCAGTTAGCGACATTTAAATACATCCAGATATAATTATGGAACACATATTCCGTGTATTACAGCAATTCAACTGTATTCTTCCGTGACTATACCGGAACTCGATGTTTGATATTACACAGACACACGTCATATTTGTGTTTATTTATGCAAATTATTGTGTATATAAATATGTTGACATTTTACTTAAAACTATAGTAGCTTAAGTGGACTTTAAATTCTCGCTATTTTGGACACATAACTTATGATTGTTAATTATTGTATTTTTAAGGTTTTTACCAATTGTTCACCGGCTAATTAAAATAGTTGATCCACACTGGGTTTTTATTTTGAATTGGGCCAACGAACTAGGTTAAGCTCGCTGAGTCCGGCTCAGTACAGTAAAAACACTTACGTTTCTTACTGTTCCCGAACAGTAAAAACACTAGAACCAGCCTGAGTTCCAGACCTCTTTTGGACTACTGGTAGTACCGTTCCTGCTGCAGGCAACACAGTTACAGGACAACGTTTCTTCCTGTTCCCGGACAGAAGACAGCACCGTCACTCAACTACGGTAACACCGTTCCTGTTCCAGGCGACAAAGCTACAACTGGATTGAGCGACGTTTCATCATCATGAGTGTAAATCCCACTGATATGCCCGAGGAAGCCATTTCAGCAGTTCTGGACACCATGGTCAGGACACTTACAGAGAAAGGGCAAGAACAGTATTCACAAACATGTGACAAACATTGTCAAGACATAGAATATTTATGGACCATGCTTGAAGCCCTGCTCCAGGAAGCAGACGATCCTCCCGCTAACGTACGGGACCAGTTAAACCTTGGTCAAAAAATTGCACAAGCAAACGCCAGGTACCAGAAACAACCCAGGGCTTATAAGGACTTCCTGAAATCCAGAAGGACCGAAGACAGCAAACATGACTTGGAAGCCTGTGCAACAGTGTCAGGCTTCCGGCAACAAAGGGTAGACAACGCCCTGTGTAATCTACAGGAAACAAGCCAGGCTCTGACGACTAAGAAAACACCGAAGGCACCTAGTAGCAGCTCATCGTCCCACAACAGTAAATATCATTCACAAGGTGGGACGTGTACACGTACAGACGCTTCCAGTCTGTTAAGACGAAAGAAGGCAAAGGCAGAAGCTCTGAAAGCAAGTCTAGCTTTTGCAGAGAAACAGGCCACCCTGTCAAAACAGGAAGCCCTGTTAGAAGAGACAACAGCTCGTCAAAAGGCTGAAATGGAAGCAACTACAGCTCGTCAAAAGGCTGAAATGGAAGCAACTACAGCTCGTCGTAAGGCTGAGATGGAAACAATAACAGCTCTACAAAAATCAGAGATGGAAGCTACAGCAGCTCGGAAGAGAGCCGAGTTAAAGGCCGACCAAACATTGCTAGAGGCAAGAAAAGAAGCTGTAATGGCAGAAACCGAGGCTAAGATCCTGGAGGACGATAGTAGTTAAACAGGAGTTGATAGTGAAGACCAGCGCAGTCAGTTGCCTATAGAGGAAGCAGACCCGCTACAACGGGTTCAACAATATGTTGAAGAACACTCCTTCAATGTTTCAAATGAGGAGGCACAAAATATCCCGTCAGTAGTACATCATGTATATGGGGCCTCCAGACCACCGGAGTTACGTCAACCCCAACAGTAGTATATGGGTCCTCCAGACAGCAGGAAGTTGCGTCAACTCAAACAGTAGTATATGGAGCACCAGAGGTAACATCTACTCCAGCTTATGCTGGACCACCTCGAAGATCTCAGTCTGTTACATTTCAGCTTAACAGAGATGCGCCAGTATTTGAACCATCACGTCAGCACTTATCACGTGACACAACGATACCAAGTTCACAAGCAGTAAACCTGGAAGATGACAGGACTGTGAACCAGACTTCAGATATAACAAGATTCCTTCTCCATAAGGAAATTCTTTTATCTGGTCTTACTAATTTCAACGACCGTGCTGAATCCTACTTTGTATTGAAAAATAGCTTCAAGTCAGTTGTTGATGAAGCCAAAGTATCTGACTCACAACAGTTAAACCTCCTAGTAAAATGGCTCGGAGTTGAGTCTTCAAAACAGGCTGAAAGTATAAGGAGGTCAATGGAGAACCCCACTGAATGTCTCAGATTGCTGTGGGATCGTTTAGATACCAGGTATGGATCCCCTGAAATGGTGGAAGCTTCACTAATGAATTGACTGGGGAACTTTCCAAAATTAACAAACAAGGACAGTGCACGTCTGTATGAGTTGTCCGCTTTATTGTCGGAGATAGAACACATCAAACAGAATCCTAAATTCCAGTCACTTCTGGGATATTTTGATTCTTCATCTGGGATAAGGCCAATTGTCAGTAAGCTCCCTTATGGACTCCAAGAAAAGTGGACAACGAGAGCCGCAAGGTAAAAGTCGTCCAAGGATGTACCATTTCCACCATTCGCCGAATTCTCCAGATTCATTCGGGAAATGAGCAAAATCAAAAATGATCCCGGGTTCTGTTATGAACAAGAACAGAAAACAACTCCAAAGTATTCCGGAAGAAAACCACCAGTGGCCAAAACCCGGGTAGCATCTCACAAGACTGATGTCGACAAACCCAGCAAAGACGTTGGGGGCACCCTGCCCCAGTATACAGAGAATGAAGCACCAGACAGGTGTATTATACGTAACACAAGACATTCATTAGATGAATGTAGAGGATTCAAGTCCAAATCAATTGAGGAGCGGAGAGAGATCCTCAAACAAAACAACCTATGTTTTAGGTGTTGCGCCTCTACAACCCACAGGGGCAGAGACTGCAAGGCGAAGATTTCCTGCAGAGACTGCGGAAGCAAGCAACACACCACTGCCTTACACATAGTCAGGAAGGCATCTTCAGTTGGTCCCGCTCAACATCAAGGCGGGGAGGCAAGTAATGCCAGCAGTACTGACAGAACAGTCAACTCGTCTTGCACAGAAATCTGTGGAAATAACACATGCAAATCATGTGCCAAGATCATCCCTGTCGGAGTACATCATAGGGACAACCCAAGCATAACCACTGAAATGTATGCAGTTCTTGATGACCAAAGTAACAGGTCCCTGGCATCACCAGAGTTTTTCGAACTCTTCAACATTGAAGACAAACCAGAAAATTATACCCTGACCACTTGTTCAGGTCGTATTGCCACCAGTGGCAGAAGAGCCATAGGATTTATAGTCCAATCTTTACACGGACATAAAGAGTTGGAACTGCCAGTTTTGGTAGAATGTGATTATATTCCGAGCAGCAGAGACGAAATCCCGTCACCAGATTTTGCCGTACACTTTCCACATATGAAAGATATAGCTGGAAAAATCCCGCAAATCAAAGATAGCAGGAAGATAATGTTGCTCATAGGAAGAGACCTTCCCGAAGTCCATCATGTCCTAGATTATAGATATGGACCACCTGGATCACCCTTTGTCCAGAAATTAAGACTGGGCTGGGTAGTCATCGGAGAAATCTGTCTGGACTACCAACATGCAACTCCAGACTTATCTGTGAAGAAAACATTTGTTTTACCATCTGGCCAACCTACGACACTAAGACCATGTGAAAGTAAAATTTGTGTACGGGAACCAGATCCCGCTTGTTTCAATACTGCAACCAAAACAGTAGACATACCAGAATATGATATCTTTGCTAAGACAAAAGATGACGACAAACCAGGAATGTCGTATGAAGATAAAACATTTATGAAACACATGGACAACCAGTTTGTAAGGGACTCCACAGGTAGTTGGGTATCTACGTTGCCATTTCGGACACCACGACAACGACTTCCAAAAAACAGGCAACAAGCTGTTAAAAGAGCTGAATTCCTCGAAAACAGTCTGAGGAGGAACGCTCTCAAAAGAGAACATTTCTTAGAATTTATGTCAAAGATATTAGACAACAACCATGCGGAAGTTGCACCGCCATTGCAAGAACAAGAAGAATGTTGGTATTTACCGTTGTTTGGAGTATACCATCCCAAGAAACCTGAACAGATCAGGGTTGTGTTCGATTCCTCAGTAAAGTTCGACGGAGTATCACTCAACAGTGTTTTGATGTCTGGTCCAGACCTATCAAGCAGCTTACTGGGAGTCCTGATACGTTTCAGGAGAGAGATGGTTGCTGTTACTGCTGATGTTCAGCACATGTTTCACCGCTTCGTAGTGAGAGAAGATCACAGAAACTACTAAGATTCCTGTGGTATAAAGACAATGATATTGATAAGGGATTGATAGAGTACCGAATGAGGGTTCATGTCTTCGACAACAGTCCATCCCCAGCAGTGGCAACGTTGGGGCTACGTAAGACAGTACAGACCGCAGAGTCAGAGTACGGCCAAGATGTTACAAATTTTGTGACTAAAGACTTTTATGTTGATGATGGATTAACATCATACCCAACATCAGAAAAGGCCATCAAAGTCGTCAAAGACACTCAAGCAGCATTGAAGAAGTACGGAAATCTCCGTTTGCATAAGTTTACATCCAACAGTGCTGAAGTTATGTTTGCATTTCCAACGAGTGATTTAGCTACAAACTTGAAAGATTTAGATCTTGAAGCCAACAATAAACCACTCCAGCGTAGCCTTGGATTAATATGGGATGTCAACACAGACATGTTCCTATTCCAGCTATCGCTGGACACGAAACCTATAATAAGACGTGGTGTATTATCTACGATAAACAACATTTATGATCCACTTGGATTCTTAGCCAAAGTGATTATCAAAGGGAAGCTGATTCTAAGGAAGCTTACTTCAACAACAGTTGATCAGGACGAACCAGTCCCCGAAAATATTACTTCAGATTGGGAAACTTGGCGAGATCAACGGCAAGAACTAGATACATTAAATGAAAGTGAGATTCGACCTTATGTTTCTCCAGAGATTTCTGTTGCCAAAACAATCGCTAAACCAGATAATCCTAACATAGGTACTGAGAGATTCCAGCAGTTCTCAGCCTGGGCGCCCTTATACTTGGAATTGCATTCCCGAAACAATCTTCCCGTCTATGTCTGAATGGGAGTTCAAAGCACTTCACTTCAAGAAGCAGAAGACTTCAATATATCATCACTACAACGATTAAGTTTATGAAGAAGATATAGACTGTATAAGTTACAATGTATCTATTGGCGAAAGAATTTCATCTGTCAATCTCAATCTGCCTTTGGATGAAAAGAGACAAACCAGATCGGATGTTCACATTACAAGAATATTCGTAACAACAAATAATTCCTTCGTAGAAAGAGGAAGATTCCAGCTCATCGCAACCTGGATTGCGCTGTGTTCTGTTTTATTGTATTCATCGTTCATCTGTGAATTCAAGATCAGTTAACGATCACCGAGATAATTCTTCTGGTGGAAGATAGTATATAAAATGTATATAAATTATATTCAGGAATATTGTGAATAGAGTATGATAAATTTCTGTTGTTTATTTAAATAATAGTGATATCAAGTAGATATCAGACGGGGAGTGTATTGTCACAATTAGTGTATAGTCATGTCAAACATTGAGACATTCCGAACGCACCGTGTGTATGTTAAATAATCAGTTCCGTTTCCCTATTTCACCTTGCTCAAAATTCGTAATAAATACGTTTTTTGATGTACCTAGTTCAACAAGTTGAGCTTTTTTAAAAAGCTTCCCGGTTTATAGCCATCAATACATTTATTGGGCTGCAGTCATATATATATGTAACAAAGAATTAAATAATTGGAATGATTGTTTAATCTGGGATAAAATGTACTACACCCTGCTAAGCTCACCTCATTGTACTGTATTGTCTACATTGACAAATATATATACACACAATTAGTTTTACAAATCATACTGGCATCCCTAGGAGCAACAAATCCATACCCGTGTGTATGGATACATTTATAAATTGTATAAGATGCTTTATATCAAAATATTAAATTTCAACCTGTTACACGATATTTTATGAAATATTCAAACAATCTTTGGTTTAAAGCTGCGACAAAACAGTTTCATAAGTGTTCGGGCCGTAGATATATAATTATGCACATTTCCCATATCCGGAAGCCCTCAGGATTGATAATAATACCAGAGAAATTCTGCTGATCGGATCAGATTCCGACCTTTTTAAAATACAGTTTGACGGATTCCTAAAGCTACCATGGCAACCGGGAATAAAGAAACGATTGCCTTTCCCTATACCAGTTGACTCCAATGTAGCTAGTTTGAGTATTTGTCGTCCCTTACTTGTCCACGGTTGTATTTCGCAAACTGATTACATTGACGGCAATGACAATGTGAAAATATATGAGGCAATCGGTTCATAGTTAAATTCAAGTTTTTCCAATGTCTACTCGAATGGTTTATATCGATGTGCAAATCAGCGGGATTACGGGGACGACGCACATCATTTAGCACCAGTATTACGCGGAAACTTCTGACCAATGAGCAAGCTTTGTTTTCGTTTTTGCAGACATGCTTGCAGCAAACCATTCTAGTACCCGATTTCCATGGAAACCGGGAATAACAGTGAAAAGTTTTACATTATATTTCATTATATTTGGATGAAGATTGATCCATTTAACGTTACTACACGACAGTTTATTGTGAATATCAGTTCTACATGTTGATTGCATAATTTGCTATCGGAATGATCATCTCACACAGAAACCTACAACTGTTGATTATAATTATATTTACAACTTTCAACAAAGTATTTAAAGTTTTTATGTATTATTTCCGTCTAAAAGAGGAAGATAAACAACCGTTATTTAGTTGCATAATTCGTATCAATATAGAATGTACGGCAAGCAGTTAGCGACATTTAAATACATCCAGATATAATTATGGAGCACATATTCCGTGTATTACAGCAAT
>MJUU01073268.1:0-15322 GCA_002080025.1 Modiolus philippinarum | reverse complement strand
CAAAAATGTTCCAAGGCCATGTGAATGAAATTATAAGCTTCTTGGACCTCTAGCCCAACAGGACTAGTCAGAATTTTGTTGCAGAATTTTATATTGCATTTGCAAAACTTACCAATGCTTACATTACTTTACATTGTGGTAGAAAACTTTAAAAAAATGTTAACTGCATTTTACTTTTTATTACATTTTATTTCTGGACTAGTAAAATTTAATTTGGACTAGTGAATCTCAACTAGTCGACAGACTAGTAATGAAAAAAGTTTTTGGCGAAGACTGTAACATAGTTTAACATAAAACCCTATTGGAAAAGTTGTGAATTGTTAATTCTTGAATACTGTATGTTTATTATATTATAGGGAAACAGGATAGAGAAAACAAATTAAACAAATGTAGGATTTTAATACCCATCATAAACTCAAGATGGCTGCAAGTGCAGATCATAGTTAAACCTTAGACCCTATGGCAATATTTTAAATTGAGATATTTCTTGAAAAGCTTTTCATATCAAGTTGATATTAAGTAGGCATTGCAACTTGATGTTTCATCTAAAAAATGTTGTATATTGGTACCAATAGGAAATCTAAAATGGTCTCCACGGGGGTATACAGTTTTAACATGGAAAATTGTTACTCCTTGAAAACTGTTTCAAACATCAAATCGATATTGAATAGGCAGTTTAACATAACAGTAATCTACCAGATGACTGACTTCAAATTAATTGTTGAAACCTTGTGGGAAATCTTATTTGATCAGTAGCCACCAGGTGAGCTATACAGGCTCGCATGTGAGCCTCTGGTTACATTTGTGATTTTACTTTGCAAAAAAAGGTGTTAGATTCCATGGATTTGATAAACACTGTTTTATTGTTGTGTCCTATTGGTTTACGCAGTGGCGACATCAAAGGATCACTATCTGTCATGTTGTGTCCGGCATTGGGGTCACAAAAAATTTCTCACATTTTTCTCAGGAACTTCTGCAATCAGTGTGGAGACCTATACTGTGTATCTCTTGCATGCCCATTTCCTGTTTGACAGAACTTATAATATTTGCGTTTTGAAAATTTGTCGCACTTTTCTCAGGAACTTATGCAATTCAACATGGAGTAAAAGTATGGGGACCTACACTGTGCAACAGGTTTGAGGATATCTTGCATGCCCATTTCTTGTGCGGATGAACTGAGAATATTTTCGGTGTTGGCGTCTCAAAAAGTTTCTTTTACGATTTTCTCAGGAACCGCATATTCCAGCCTTATGCAATAAAGCATGGAGTATCAGTATGGGGACTTGTACTGTGTAACAGAATATAGGAAATCCTGCATGCCTACTTCCTGTTTGACAGGAATATTTTTTGCCTTATCACACAGGTGACACCTTTTTAGCTCACCTGGCCAAAGGCCATGTGAGCTTTTGCCATCACTCTGCGTCCTTCGTCCGTCAGTCCGTCTTTCGTCCGTCTGTATGTCAACTTTTATTCAAAGATCTTCTCTCAAACTACTGGGCCAATACTAACCAAACTTGGCCTGAAACATCACCAGGGTATGCTCTTTGAAGTTTGTGAATTTTATGACCATAGACCAAACAACATGGCTGCTGTTACTAAAAATAGAACATTGGGGTAAATTGCCGTTTTTTTACAAATTACTCGAAATCTATTACAGATATCAAAATTCTGACATGTGGTAAAAATGGTCAGCATGATGAGATCTACCTGCCCAGCAATTTTGAAGTATATCCGTTTACCCCTTTTTAGCTCAACTGGCCTAAAAGGCCATGTGAGCTTTTGCCATCACTTGGCGTCCATCGTCGTCCGTCCGTAAACTTTTTACATTTTTACTATCTCCTCAGAAACCACTGGACCAATTCGAACCAAACTTTACAGGAATGATGTATGGAAGGTCCTTTACTTAGTTTGCAAAATTTTTTCCAATCCGCCAAAAAACATGGCAGCCAGTGCTGAACTTAGGTTTAACATTGGACCCTATGGGAAAAAGCATATATTTGCTATCTCCTCTGAAGCTACTGAAGCAAATTGAACCAAACTTTACAGGAATGATGTATGGAAGGTCCTTTACTTAGTAAGCCAAAATTTTTCTGATCCACCAAAAAACATGGCCCCCAGCGCTGAACTTAGGTCCAAACTTTACAAGAATGATGTATGGAAAGTCCTTTATGTAGATTGCTGAAATATTTCTGATCCGCTAAAAAACATGGCCGCCAGCACAGAACATTTTTTAACATTGGACCCTATGGGAAAAAGCATATATTTGCTATCTCCTCTGAAGCTACTGAAGGAAATTAAACCAAAATTTGCAAGAATAATGTATGGAAGGTCCTTTATGTAGATTGACAAATTTTTCAGATCAGTTTACAAACATGGCCGCCAGCGCTGAACATATTTTAACATGGGACCCTATGGGAAAAGCATATATTTGCTATCTCCTCTGAAGCTACTGAAGCAAATGGAACCAAACTTTACAGGAATGATGTATGGAAGGTCCTTTATATAGATTGCCGAAAATTCTTATGATCCGCCAAAAAACATGGCCGCCTGCGCTGAACTTAGGTTTAATATTGGACCCTATGGGAAAAAGCATATACAGTGAAACTTGATTTAAGAGATCACCTTTGGGAAGGAGTCAAGCTGGCCTTTCAAGAAAGGTGGCCTTTTAAATGAGGTTCGATTTATATGAAATAAACTAAAAAGGGAAATATAAAAGGTGACCTTTAAAATCAGGTGGTTGCTTATTCAAGGTGGCCGCTAAGGCAAGTTTGCCTGTATTTGCTGTCTCCCCTGAAACTACTGAAGCAAATTGAACCAAACTTTACAGGAATGATGTATGGAAGGTCCTTTATGAATATTGCTGAAGTTTTCTGATCAACTAAAAAATATGGCTTCCAGCACAGAACTTAGTTTAACATGGGACCCTTTGGGAAAAAGCATTTGATTCTCCTCTAAAGCTACTGAAGCAAATTGAACCAAACTTTACAGGAATAATGTTTGTAAGGTCCTTTACTAAGATTGCTTAAATTTTTCAGATCGACCAAAAACATGGCCGCCAGGGCCCAACATAGTTTAACATTGGACCCTATGAGAAAAGCACATTTTAACTATCTCCTCTGAAACTACTGAAGAGAATTGACACAAACTTTACAGAAATAATGTTTTGAAGGTCCATCACTAAAATTGCCCAAATTTTTTCCGATCTCAGGGCCAAACATAGTTTTAACATTGTACCCTATGGGAAAATACACATTTGACTATCTCTATTGAAATGACTTGAGCAGATTAAACAAAACTTTACAGCAATGATGTATGGAAGGTCCTTCACTTAGATTGCTGCCAATTACAGTTCCTCAGATATAAAAATCCACTGAAACCAGAAAGCCAGGTGAGTGATACAGGCTCAGCCTTCTGAGCCTCTAGTCTGTAAAAATTTCAGTTTTTCGTTACTTTTAGTCTTATATATTGAAAATGGTAGAAGATAGAAGTGAAGTTTATATAACAAAAATGGTCTGCATAGTAAGATCTACATGTCCTGCAATTTTGAAGAAAATCTGACAACCCACATTGGAGTTATTGCCGCTTTTTCTTTGAATTTTCACAGTGTTTTAACATTTTTATGCCCCCCGCCGCTAGGCGGTCGGGGGCATTAAGGTTTACCCTGATCCGTACGTCCGTCTGTCCTTACGTCCATCTTTTTGGTTTCCGGATGATATCCTGCATCGGATCAAAACCAAACTTGGTCACATGCTTACTTATCACCCAAGACGGACTCCTATCGATTTCCCGGTTGGTACCCCCAAGGTCAAGGTCACAGTTGCTAAAAATAGACTAAAATTTCAATAAAATTTTGCTTTCCGGATAACTTGAGTATCCTGCATCGGATCAAAACCAAACTTTGTCACATGCTTGCTTATCACCCAAGACAGAACCCTATCGATTTCCCGGTTGGTACCCCAAGGTCAAGGTCACAGTTGCTAAAAATAGACTAAAATTTCAATAAAATTTTAGTTTCCGGATGATAACTTGAATATACTACATAGGATCAAGACCAAACTTGGTCACATGCTTGCTTATCAACCAAGACAGAACCCTATCGATTTCCCGGTTGTTACCCCCAAGGTCAAGGTCACAGTTGCTAAAAATAGACTAAAATTTCAATAAAATTTTGGTTTCCGGATGATAACTTGAGTATACTACATAGGATGAAGACCAAACTTGGTCACATGCTTGCTTATCACCCAAGACAGAACCCTATCGATTTCCCGGTTGGTACCCCCAAAGTCAAGGTCACAGTTGCTAAAAATAGACTAAAATTTTGGTTTCCGAACGATTACTTGAGTATTCTGCATCTGATCAAAACCAAACTTGGTCACTTGCTTACTTATCACTATAGACATAATCCCATAGATTTTAGCGTTGATACCCAAAAGGTCAAGGTCACAGTTGCTAAAAATAGATTAGTATTACATATAAGACTGTTTCTCAGATTATTTGTTGGAACTACACATTATATCAAAACCAAACCAGTTCCAGTGCCTATTTATCACAGGAGAATTATCCTTTGTTATAATTATTTGATATATTTATCGTACATAGTTATGCCTTTAATAATTTAAGGGTTTGGATTGCAAGGAGGTGGGGGCATCCGTGTCCCATGGACACATTTTTCCATTTTTTACTTTCATTTCAAAAACTGTTTGAGATAAAGGTTAAATGGTGAATTGCAAATGGGTTGAGGTTTTCCAGAACTAAAATTTCTACATATGTCCAGCAGTTTTGCATCTCATTCAAGATGGTCGCCAGCAGGGAAGATAGTTTAACATAGGGACCTATGGGAAATGCAAGTGATTTTTATGTTCGTACTTCATCCAAGATGGTCGCCAGCACGGGACATAGTTTAACATAGGACCCTACAGGAAATGTATTCAACGATCTTCTTCTCTGAAACTACCAAGTCAAAGTAAACCAAACTTGGTCACAATAGTCCTTGGGTGGTCCCCTTTAATGTTTGTGATTTTTACGTTCGTACCTCATCCAAAATGGCTGCCAGCTTGGAGCACAGTTTAACATAAGGACCCTATGGGAAATGCATTCAAATGTCTTCTCCTCTGAACCCACTTAGCCAATTGGAACCAAATTTAATTACAATAGTCTTTAGATGTTTCCCTTCAAAGTTTGTGATTTTTATGTTCATACCTCATTCAGGATGGCCACCAGAAGGGAACATAGTTTAACATAGGGACTCAATGGGAAATGCATTCAAATGTCTTCTCCTCTGAACCCACTGAGCCAATTGGAACCAAACTTGGTTACAATTGTCTTTGGATGAACCCTTCCAAAGTTTGTGATTTTTAGTTTGTACCTCATCCAAGAATGAAAATGTAACATCTGGTGAACTGATTTATAGTATGAATGGGTGGTCTATGGTGACAATGAATAAAACCAGTCGCCAGGTGAGCGATACAGGCTCATGTGAGCCTCTAGTTTCCCTGGAATACTTGCTACTAAATTATGTAGAATTATATTAAATTTATGTACTTAAGTAATTCCCTTATGTATATTTTGTTGTGCCTTTATGTTGGATTGTTCATGGAAATACTGTTTTTCCTCTAAAAAAGACTTGTTATGATGCAAACAAAGATATTACGACCAGAAGATACTAGTAATCATATCAATATAGCTGTAAATAGCGTATTCGACCCAATAAGCGCCCAGGGCGCTTAGAAAATTAGAAAACGGGGGCGCTTAATTGAATCGGCAAAACTGGAATTTATGCATGTCCGCTACTTTCATTGTTATGAAGTTCTATAATGCGTCTTCAACTTCCAGTAGTTAAAATCGTAGTGAAACGAGAAAGTAATAGTAATCAATCACGAGAATTCGGCATGAATAAATATTTATTGTTACTCAGGAATAGTGGGAGGTATGTAAACATTCTGTTTCTTAAAATTACGCCGATAATATACTGCTCAAAACTCGTACATTGGCATATAAACATCAGTAAATTTTGGCAGTAAGGGAGTTTTGAGATTTTTACTTTGAAATAAGTGAGGGGCGCTTACTGGAGCAAATAAAGTTGAATGGATAAACGTTTGAATGGTGCCTAGTTTTCACTAAACCAGTTTATCTATTTGTCTTTGACTTGTCAGGGCTGCACACCACAAACAATAGAACGTAACAGAATATTCTATTGGTCACAAGAGATCAATAATGCACAATTTCTGAAAACATTACATCTTGTACAATATTTCAAGATATCCTGTACAGTGAAACCTTTCTTGAGAGACCACCCCTTTTGCCATCAGAAAGTGGTCTTTCAAAACAGTTGGTCTTTCAAAAGAGGTTTATTTTATATGAATTTTACACAGAGTAGACAAAATGTAGTGGTCTTCCAAAAGAGGTCGGTCTCTCATAGCAGAGGTCTCTCAAGACAGGTTTCACTGTAATTTGCACATTATTTTACAACCCTTAAGTGATATAGATTCAATAAGGCCCCCCCCAAAAAATATGTGTGTTTACTGTAGTCTGCTGAAAAAAATTAGGGTCGGTAGGTCAGGAATCTTTTTTTTTTTTTTTTCTCTCAGGCATCGTCAACGAAATCCGGAAAAATTCCGGGTCATTCCCAAGTCCGTTCCGAAATTAATCCTACAAACTGGAAGTCCTGCCATTTGCATTGTGTTTTGGAAGGAACTTGAAATATTTCTTGATTTTTATCTATTTGAATGTCTTTTGAATGTCTATTTTATTAACTTTCGGTACCAGCGGAAGCATGTTACCAGATAAACTGATCAATTTACAGAGGCCTGATATTCTGGTACCAACTGAAAGGTCTCTCCACAAGGAATACACATGCAAAGTATGAAAGAACTATCACTTACCATTCAAAAGATATGCTCAATGTTAAAGTTTCTATGCAGTTGTTCACAGGCCAAGGTCAAGGTCAAAATAGGGTCGGTCGGACTACCGTAAACACACATTTTTTTTGGACCTAAACAATAATATTTTTTGATGATTACTGAGAGAAGACCAAAATTACTGAAAATTCAGTTGATGGTTACTGATTGAGGCTGAAAGGGGTTGGCATCTATGAAATTGGGAAATATGCATGCAAAGTGGGGTGAGATACATTTCAAGTTTGAATTTGGTTCCAGTTGGTTGATTTCGTACAGAGTTATTGTCCTTGGACTTTGTGAAATTTTGAAAAATATAGGTTTCTGGAGTTTTTTTTTTTAACTTTTTATACGGCTGCAAAAATTTTTGAGGTCGTATAATGGTATGGTGCTGTCGTCGTTGTCGTCATCGTCGGCGTCATCGTCGTTGTCGTCTTTTGTTTTTTGTCAGTAACTTAGTTCCAGTTAATCTATCCTTATGAAATTTTAACACTATGATCCTTAGCACAAAAGGAAGGCTTGGATAATTTTTGGTCATTTTTAAAAAAAAAAGTGCCAAAAAGGGGTAAATTATGTGGCTGTAGAATCTTTATTATCGGATTTTGATGAGGTTTCTTTCAGTGTGCTCCTTAGGAAATTTCCAATCTGCAGTATGCCAACAGATTTCACATCACATGTACTGTTCATGAGATAAAGGGGGCCCAAAAGGGGCGAATTTCAAAAATTATATTTTTTTTATTTTTAGTCCTATTTTGATGCAGTTTTTTGCAATGGATTCCATTTGAAAAATTAATAAGCACTGTATCTACAGATTTTTTGATAACTTGTTTCCTTTCCGAGATATGAGGGCCCTACGGGGCCAAAATTGGAAATATGCTGATTACCTGAAATTTTCATTTTTCATTGGATTTCGATGGAATTTTTTTCTTTGGATTCCTCTAGTTTTAAGCTTTCAGCAAATTACTGTGTCCACATTCATTTTAATAAACACTTGTTCAAATTTCAGTGGTCGACATGCTGCGGTTGTATCATGCTGCGCTCGGCATAGCCCTTTATTGACGTATTGATTTGATATTTGGTATATCAGTGTTGGCGCTAGAAGGTTGCCACGTCGCCAAATGCAAATTGAAATCTGGAGTGGCGAAGAAAATTTCATCCTCAATCACCACATTGGCGAATTGAAAAAAAATAGGTGTTTTCATAGCATTCAGTTAAAACCCAATTTGTGACAGTTTAAAGCAGACAATTTAAAACCCAAGATAATTGGATTTCAATAACCGCTAGCTTTATTCATCAAAATATTGAAGAGAAACTTAGAAATTCATGCAAACATCTCTTTTTGGTCAAAAAGAAAACAAACTTTCTCACCTCCGGTTTGTCCAAATACTGCAAAATTACTAGTATGTCTAAATACCGCAAAGTACCTAAAAAACTAAATACCGCAAAGTACCTAAAATACCAAATACCATAGAGAAGAATGTAGAATGTCCAAATACTGAAAACAAAGTTGCCTTTTGTATAGACTAGATAGAACACCTAAAGTATCACTGTTGTTACTGAAAACAAGGTTTATAATTGTCAATGAAAACAGATGTTTTCCAATGATAACACAAAAATGCACAGGTGACATTACCTGATTAAAATTACTGTGGAACCTTTTTCTATAGCCATTGGAAGATAAGGAAATTATTTTTTGTATACAGCAAGATGTTTTATAAAGACAAATTCAAAAACAAAATGAATATTTGAAACCATACATGCCATACCATGTCAAATTAAATAGAATCATGTGTAACAAAATTCCAGCATTCAAAGCAGATTGACCTAACGTTACCATTACTGACTTAAGTTACCGTAGAGAAAGGGTATGAAGATATAGAAGAAAAAACAACCTTCATTGCTAAGATACTATAAGAGCATGAATGAATTAAAAGCAAAAACATATTGAAGGGAAATATTTTGTGTAATTATTATACCCCCGTTTACCCATGCTTTGTAAAAGCGGAGGGTATATAGTGATGGTGGTGTCCGTCTGTCCGTCCGTCCGTCCGTCCGTCATTACGTCCGTCCGTAACACTTTTACTGTCAAAGTTTTCTCGGCTTCTACAGTGGGAATGATTTGATATTTAGCATTAGGCTTCCAAATGATGAGTTGTACAGTGTAAGCTATTTTCAAGTTTGTGGCGCTACTACTTCCTGTTTGCAGATACATTAATACTTAGTTTCATATACCACTACTAATGAAAATTTTTTGTCAAAGTTTTCTCTTCTTCCAAAAGTGGAAATGATTTCATATTTGGTCTGGAGCTTCGTGATGATGAGTTGTACTGTGTAAGCTATTTTCAGGTTTGTTGCGCTACTACTTTCTGTTTACCGATACATTTATATGTTGATACTTAGCCTAAATTAAGTTTTTTGAATAACATTAAAAGACGCAGTTGACTTTAAAGATCAGCCTTTTATTAGGGCCCCGCATCGAGATGCGAGTGCCCTATAGTTTTCACTTTGTCCGTCCGTTTGTCCGTCCGTCTGTCCGTCCGTCTGTCCGTCAACAATTTTTTTGGTCGAAGTTTTCTGGGCTTCTACTTGTGGGAATGATTTCATATTTGGTCTGAAGCTTTATGATGATGAGTTGTACTGTGTAAGCAATTTTCAGGTTTACCGTGCCACTACTTCCTGTTTGCCGATACTTTAACTTTTTATTATACCACTCTATTGATGAAAATTTTTAGTCGAAGTTTTCTGGGCTTCTACTACTGGGAATGATTTCATATTTAGTCTGAAGCTTTATGATGATGAGTTGTACCGTGTAAGCAATTTTCAGGTTTGCCGTGCCACTACTTCCTGTTTGCCGATACTTTTAACTTTTTATTATACATTTTGTACCACTCTATGGATGAAAATTTTTCGTCAAAGTTTTCTGGGCTTCTACACGTTGGAATGGTTTCATATTTGGTCTGAAGCTTTATGATGACGAGTTGTACCGTGTAAGCAA
The DNA here is from genome assembly GCA_002080025.1 of Modiolus philippinarum. NCBI lineage: Eukaryota > Metazoa > Mollusca > Bivalvia > Mytilida > Modiolidae > Modiolus > Modiolus philippinarum. Next base: position 5,434 of record MJUU01073268.1, on the reverse strand, counting down.
TTTTCAGGTTTGCTGTGCCACTACTTCCTGTTTGCTGATACTTTAACTTTTTATTATACATTTTGTACCACTCTATGGATGAAAATTTTTCGTCAAAGTTTTCTGGGCTTTAATAAGGGATTAAAAGGGCTAATTTTGATTTTTCACTAGTTTGTGTCCAGTTAATTTATGTGTCAAGCAAATTACTGTGTCCATATTCGTTTAAGTTAACACTTGTTCATATTTCAGTGATCTACATTTGCTGCGGTCGTATTATGCTGCGCTCGGCATAGCCCTTTTATTTTTTCTGTAACCACTTGACATATTGATTTGATATTTGTTATATGGGTGTATCTAGTTGAGATACAGATGTTTTAGTTTGGTCCTGATTTGTTGATTTTGTAGGGAGTTGTGGCCCTTCGACTTAGTTAATTTTTGAAAAAACATCAGTTTTCAAACCTTTTCTTTACTATGTGTGAACATGTTGATTTGATATTATGGTATATGATTATATGATCACTGATTAAGTTTAAATTTGGCTCCTGTTGAACGATATTTGTGGACAGTCATGGCCCTTGGACTTAATATTTTTTTGAAAAATTATTTTTTTTGCACCTTTCTATGCATTAACTTTACATATTGATTTGATATTTGTTCTTTGGTTACATCTTGGTAAGGCACATATTCTGTTTGATTTTTTTCAATCAAAATTTTGTTGTGATCCAACAAGGGTGTAAAGTTCAAGTTGACTGGAACAGGATATCATGCGCTTTTGGCGCAGCAGTTTATTATTATTTATTGGATTTTTATGGGGTTTCTTCAGTGTGCTCCTGAGGAAATTTCCAAATCATGCTGAGCTCGTGGTAGCCCTTTATTTTTTATACCCCGCCACACGTAGTGGCAAGGTATTATGCGATACTGTCAGTCATGTGTCCGTCCGTCCACACCCCGAAGGTTTTTGGACTGATAACTTGTGAACAAAATAATACAAGGTCTTCAAACTTGGTATGCAAGTTGTTTACCACGAAACTCAGGTTAAGTTAGATTTTGGGTTCAGAGGTCAAAGGGGTTCTGGAGTTATGCCCATTGAAACTTTGAAATTTTACAAATTTTAGGGCTTCATACTCATAACTTTTGACTGAAATAACAAACTGTCTTCAAACTTGGTATGTAGATTGTTTACCACAAAACACAGGCCAAGTATAATTTTGGGTTCAGAGGTATACATGGTTCTGTAGTATACCCCTTTTAACTTAGAAATTTTGTGGAACGTGGCGGGGTATCATGTAATGCACCATTACTATTTTTAGTTTTAATAGGTCAGTTTCTCAAACATTTTAATGGGTAGACTTAGTAGATTGGAGCGAGTATTTAAGGGTGTACAGTTGTGATGCCATTTAATGATTTGTTAAGTTAATTTCCCTTTTGACATCAAAGTACTTGAAACAGACAACGATAAAACTTTAAAAAGCCATAACTGAGAAAAAAAAAATATTGGAAAGGATTGACTTCTTTTTACAAGCTCCCAAGAGAGAACTGGTAGAAAAATGTACTTCAGTGTTAGATTTAAAAATGATTAACTGTCGCTTGAAGTAGCAAATAAAAAAAAAAAGAACTTAAAATAATGTTGTGAAAAAGAATTTCAGCATTTTTGGTTTTGTTTTTTGTTTTGGTATATTAAGAATCAATGTTTGAATCATGTCTGTAGTATGCCTCTATGATTACAAATGGATAGTGTGCTTGCTCCAAGAATAGTACTGTGTAACTAGGGATTCAATATTAATGCTTTTTTTGTGCTTAGTAATGCTGAGAATGATCCTCTGTATAAAAAAATTGTATGATCCATGTTTAATCACTCATCTAAGATGGCTGCCATTGAGGAACAGAGTTCAACTTATGACCATGTTGTCTGTGTGATTATCGGAAGGCCATAGTGATCCAGGAGTTTCTGGTCTTCTATGGATATTTCTTAAGTTAGCTTTCAATGGTATTTTGCCATCTGCACAAGTCTGTTTACTAGCTCATAAATGTCAAAAGGGGAGCAAATCTCACCTTTATGAAGAATTTTGAATGCATTATTAAGGCAAGATCCTTCTTAATTTAAGCTTTCAGTTGTAACTGGATAAGTTTGTAGCTCTTGCTCCCTCCCCCCCCCTTTTAAAAAAAAAGAAACGAAAAAAAAATATATGAAAAAAAAATTAAAAGATTAAGTTGTATAAACTTAAAAAATTGTCAAGACAACACAGAAAATATATTTACTGACAACTAATTGCCTAATGAGATGCAAATCTCCAATTTATTAATTGTTATTAATCTCTGTATTTGTGAGGCACATGTTATCAGAACTAAAATTTAATACTATATTTTTAAAAGGAATCTAAAGTTAATCATGTTTATATTCAATTGAAAAAAAAAATATGAAATTTAAGTTTGTTGGTAAACTAGTAAATTTGGAAAAAAAAGGCAGAGATGTTTTAGATTTTTGACTTTTTTATAAGACCGTGATGAAAAAAATTCTTAATTGAGAATGAAAATTGGCAAACCATTCACAAAAAATGGTAACCCCAGTATTTTCAATTTATTTCAAAGACAGATTGTATCTGGGGGCAATTTAATTACATAAATCAATACTATCAATTCTATTAACTATTATTGAACTAAATATCAATTAAATTCTAATTATTTTACACTACAAACTTCTCATGATAAATTAAGAAAAGAAAACAATAAACATTTGAATCTACAGGGGCCCAAATCTGTTCATTCTCAATGTAAAAAATTGTAGCTATGGCGTTCTGTGTGTAGAGAATTTATTGAACACTACACATGCAGCTGATAACCAAGCTTGGTTATTCATACAACAACACCACACATTCGCCCAGCTGACTGGATTGATATTGATTTTCTCCCCTTGTAGTTAAAGCTGTTGTTTATCTTTCCACAGATACAAAGTTTCAGCAGTTTTTCAACCTTACATTTTTTCTCTAATTTGCTTTGATGAGGAATTTTTTTTAAAAGCAAAATAAATTTTGGAAAAAAAAAGTTTGAAAAAAAATACATTAAAATTGTATTGATTTTTATTGTTTCATGGCTTTCCTTTGAAGGGTGAAAAACAGGTTTGAAATAAATTGTTTCTGACCAATTTGAATTGAAACATCATGTTAACTTTGTTAAGTCTCATTTCAGATAAGAATTAACAAGCAGAAATTATTAAATTCTTCTTTTATTTCCCCTTTGTATAACATATAAGGAAATTTACTTTAGTTTATTGAAACAGACTATAAACTTGGAGTTATCTGACACACCAGCCCTACAGGGCCTAGCCCATAATTGACATAGGTTGATAAATGGTGGTAGATTGTATTGTGTCCCTTGCTAGCTGTGTAGTGAATACAAAATTGGACTAGTCCATTGTATGAACAGGGGTAAGATTATTTATTTTCCAACTAATTACACCAATATCATGAAAATCTTATACCTGAAAATAACATCTATAGAAATGTTTTACTCAGGTAAAATAGTCTATGCTTGTGAAAATGCACTAATTGCAAAGGAAATGAGTGTCTAACTAGGTATTTTCTTTTTACCTTATGGCCTGTCATGTATTGAACTGTGTAGGGGAGATATTTTTGGAATCCTTTAGTCAGTAGTCTGTGCATACACAGCTGTATATAACATAGCTAGAGAGAGGAAAATACAGGTAATATTTTATTTGTGGGTTTTACTTATGATATTGGTGATTTGTATACAGGCAGTGTATATCTATTTGAGATAACTGATATTAATTGATTTGATTTATATCTTTGAAGTCGTCTAAACAGTGTACTATGATATTTTTTTGTGGGGGAAACAAAGAAAGTAATATAAAGGGGAAAAAAGAAAATCTCGCAAAAGTCGATTATTTATTCTTTTGTGACTAGATTGTTCATATTGCCATGTGTTAATTACACCTGTGATTTAAAGTGAAACTAGCCAGTGTCAGCTGGCTAATGATTTCATTCACAGCTGTTTTATTTCCACAAGGCTAAACTTGTTGACATATCTTTGAGTTTGAATTGCTAATAATCAGATATCTTATTTCTACAGATGACGGGAACATTCGGTGCAGTAATTAAATTTGTAGAATAATAAATTTAGCTTGTGGCACCTGAAAAAATTACATAGCCCTTGAGAAAATACATTAAAATAGAGTTAATTTGTCAAGAAAAATATAATATTATATAAATAAATAAAATGAAAAAAAAATTCTGAGACTTTGAAATTTTGCAAATTTTGAGGTTTCATACCAATAACTTGTGAATGAAATTGTAAAGAGTTTTTAATCTCAGTATGTAAGATTTTGAAATCAAACCTTAAGTTCAGTACAAATTTGGTAGTCTAAAGATCAAAAGATCAATTATCAGAATTAATTATTAATCAATTTTTAAATGCTGCTATTTCAAATATTTAAATAAAAGTTTTCTAAAAAAATGTTTTTATTTGATTTTGCAATAATCCCTTTATATCTTACAATTTTATTCATTAAAATAATCTTCATTGAAATATATTTGATATTTTGTGGAAAATGTCTTATATTTTGTGCTTGTTTAGACTCTGAAACATCATTTTGGGACTACCTTGTGTTATGGCCTTTGTTTGACTTCGATCATTTTGTCACTTATGTATAGTAAAAGATATTCTCTATTAAGTTTTGGTTTTTTGTGGTCCAATGTATAGTAAATATTTGAAGAATAAAGCTGGCTGTTATTGGAAATCAACACATCAGAAATTTTTTTCAGCAACATCAGCGATAATAGATTCTTTCTAGGGAGCGGGGTTTGGAGTTATGCCCTTGAAAATTTGTGCAAAAGATGTGGTGTGTTATCAAGTTATGCCCAATTAATTTTTAGCTCTCCAGCACGAATTTCCGGAGAGCTATTGTCATACCCACGATGTCAGCATCAGCGTCGTCAGCAAAAACTTTAATCTTGCTTGTGAAATGGAGACCTTAAGAGATGGAATGCTGATATTTAGTATGTGGCTTCCTTGTGATGAGAGCTTTATTGTGGTACCATATTTGTAGACATTTTGACCTTGACCTTGCCTCTAGAAGACAGGCTTTTAGTGGTAGGGTGTTTATTTTTGGTATGTTATGGTACTTCCTTATGATGAGAGCTTTCTAGTGGTGCCATATTTGTAGACATTTTGACCTTGACCTTTCCCTGAGGGCATTTTTTGAAAAACTTTTAACCTTGCCTCTAGAGGGTAGGCTTTTAGTGGTAGGGTGTTCATATTTGGTATGCAACTTCCTTATGATGAGAGCTTTCTAGTGGTACCATATTTGTAGACATTTTGACCTTGACCTTGCCCTGAGGGCAATTTTTTAAAAACTTTAACCTTGCTTCTAGAATTAAGTTGTTTAGTGGTGGGGTGTTCATATTTACTATGTGACTTTCTTGTGATGAGAGCTTTATGA
>MJUU01073264.1:134083-150278 GCA_002080025.1 Modiolus philippinarum | reverse complement strand
ATGTCAATATCATCAATGAAACGCAACCAAGAAATTGGTTTGAATGGAGCTGTAGACAAGATATCTTGTTCAAGGTTTCCCATGAAAATGTTTGCATATGAAGGTGCCATTTTGGTTCCCATACTTGTTCCGTTAACTTGCAAATAATGTTGCTCGTTGAATACAAAATTGTTGTTCTCCAGAACAAGAGTGAGTAATTTGACAAGGCACTCGGTTGGAGGATTTGTATCTTGTCTAGAGTTCCATGCCTTTTCACAGGCACGTATACCTTCATCTTTTGGAATATTAGTATATAAAGACGATACATCCATAGTGGCCAAGATTGTGTTTTCTGGAAAGGGGGTCAAATTATTAATTTTCCCGAGATAATCAGTAGTGTCCTGTAGATGCGAAGGGAGTTTGTGTACAAGCGGTCGAAGGTGAAAATCAACAAACTCAGAAATTTTTTCAGTGGGATGACCGTTAGCTGATACAATTGGTCTTCCAGGAATACCTTCCTTGTGAAGTTTGGGCAGTAGGTAAAATCTGCCAGGTGCACATTTCTCAGGAAGCAAATATTGATAGGTGTCATCATCAATATGTCCATTCTCATTCATTTCTTATTATGGTTCTTATTTCTTCGGCAATGGATTCTGTTGGGTCGGAATCTAGTTGTTTATAGAAGCGGGTATTAGACAACTGTCTTCTACCCTCCTCTATGTAGTCGTCTTTGTTCATGACAACTACAGCACTGCCTTTGTCAGCAGGTTTTATAATAATATCATCTCTTTGTTCTAGATCTTTCAATGCCTTCTTTTCGTGTCTTGTCAAGTTGTTGTATTTGTGGTTGTTATTAGAGATGCACGATGAAATTTCATGTTTAACATTTTTGATAAAAGTTTCTAGATTCTCGTTTTTGCTTTTTGGTAGATTCAGATCATTGAAGAAAACGATCAGTGGGATGACTTAACAAGGGATTTGCGAGAGAATTTTTGGGTCCACCAGCTGTGTACTTTAGAACCCAACGGTCTTAACGAACGTGACCAAATGAAATTCAACAGTAACAAAAAATAAAAAAATATATTTTTCCAGTGTCAAAAAATTATGTTAACATCCTTTTAATTAATTTTATTTTTTTTATTTCTTTCATATTTTATATTTACTATTTTTAGCTTTCTATGTCATAAAGAACGACAATATCTATGTTTCAATTTTCATTGTTAGTGTAATGGTAACAACAAAAATATTTTTATCGCACATGCAAACACGTGCGTAGAGAATTTATAATCAGCCTGACGAAGCCTGTGGAAAGGCGAAAATTTGCTGTCAATTTAACATCAATTTGCATTTTAGTGTCGTTATAATTATTTTATACAGATATATATATATAAGTCTAGAGGATTGTGCAACGATATCGATAAACTATATAAAAGTTGTTACAAATAATGTGACAAAAATGACTTTCATCAGTGTCTTAAACACGCTAAAATGTGATAGCGATTGATGATTACATAACTCAACAAAACATCGAATGTCAAAAATATTTATATATATATATAATGTTAATAACACAGTGTACAACACTACATAGATTTTAAAATTGTAATGACAAAATGCGCATATGCAGAACCTAAATTAACAGTAACTTCGGCATGGTGTTATTTGTTACCACTGGGCCGATGCCTCTGCTGATGGACTTTTAGTCCCTAAGGGTATTCACCAACCCAGTAGTCAGTACTTCAGTGCTGACACGAACACCGATTGTATTTTAAAATTTGCAACATCTAAATTATACAAAATTGTGTTTAAAACTAAGAAGTATCTCAATCATACTTAACTCTGTCCTTAACTAAATTGTGGTTTTTCTATTTAGATATTTTGGTTCTTTGTTCTCTATCAGCTTTCAATGTATTTCGGTTTATACTTCCAAATGTTTTGATTTTATCTGCACTGAAGAGACATAAATGCGCATATGCAGAACCTAAATTAACAGTAACTTCGGTATTGTGTTATTTGGTACATCAAATATTAGTCTAACGTTTTAATCCTTTACGGGACTTTCCAAGACTGTTATATATAGTTGTCTTATGTGTGAGTCAACGTTCAGAAAGAAGACAATAAGCTACCCAAATCCTTTAATTTCAGTTTCCGTAATATAGATGATGTTCTTTCATTGAACAATCCTCAATTTAAGGATAATCTTCATCTTATATATCCGAATGAACTCGAAATTAGAGAGACCACTGATACACCATCATCAGCATCTTACCTGGACCTATACCTTAACATTGACATCTCTGGACGTCTGAAAACAAAAACTTTACGACAAGCGTGATGATTTCGACTTTCCAATAGTGAACTTTCCGTTTTTGAGCAGTTATATTCCTACTTCTCCGGCATATGACGTGTACATTTCACAACTCATTCGCTATTGCCGTGTCCGTAGATTGTACAGCGATTTTGTCAACACAGCGAAATTACTCTCTCAAAAAATTTTACATCAAGGGTATGTTCATTCACTCTTGCAATTGTCGCTACAGAAGTTTTACGGTCGTCACCACGATTTGACAGATCATTACAATATTTCTGTTTCACAATGAGAACAGATATCTTTGGGTAAATCCAGAGATTGTTACCGGACTTACTAACACCGACTGTGACAAAACCGGACTTTTCACTGGCAGTGTGACGGGTGCCACGCATGGAGCAGATCATGCTTACCCTTCCGGAGCACCTGATGATACCTCAGTTTTNTTTTGACGTTCTTGTTCATTTTTGTTTATTGGTTTTGTCTTTGTCATACTGTCTCAATTCGTGTTGCTGTGAATTGCCGTGATTTGGATTTATGATTTTAGAATTTCCCCTTTCCTCGTTCTTGCTTCAGTATTCGTTTGCCGATGAATTCATACTATACGTGTCCAATGGGTAATATCCTAAGACATTATACTGGGCTTGGCGATCTATTTTTTTATTCGCGTTTAAAATTAGCCGAACATTGTTAGATCTGCACATTTATAGTTCTCTCTCCTGGATTCGAGCAATCACTGATGTGACATCTATGGCAACACCGCCTGCAATACGTCCAGCGCCCTAGACAACGAGGCTACCTAAGCTATATGAAAATATAGCTTTCTGTAACTGGGTAATACCTCCTCGTATGTTAAATCTAGGGCTATTAGCATCACATCATGCATAGGAGGTCAATGCAGACCAGCTGTGTATACAGCAGAGGCGATTCAATGTCTTTCGACAAAGAAAGCCGCCAAACAATGGTAAAATTTAATGTAGTTGTCTGTAGTGTGTGACGTCTCTGCATACTTTACCTTTCAAATGGATAATATCGTGAGACATTATACTGGGCTTGATAAATCTTTTTGTATTTAAATCTGATAATTAGCCTTACATTGTTAGATCTGCATATTGGTAGTTCCCTCTATATATACTCTATTTTTATTGTGACCACTGTCGGTTATTATTACATATTATCTCGTTTAAATAGAGACAGGGAAATAGACAAAAAATGGATTAATCTTTAAAACACAACAATGGTTACGCAGCACACAAAATATCGAAGATCATGAACCATGAACAATCCGACCAACAGAATCCCAAGCGGTTTGCTATTCATTTTAGTAGAAGTGCTTAAAATTTATTGTATATTTATTCCTCGAGAGATCAATACCATTTTAACATTGTCCAGCAGATCAAAAAAGGAAATTGATATATCTTTGTAAATCTGATTTGTACAGTTGAATACCTCGGAAATTCTCATCTTGAAAGTGAAATGGTCATTGAATTAAAATAATTATATTTCCTGTGTTCACGTTTTCCTTTTCAAATTTTCGCGTAAGGTCCTCTGTTACATGTAAACTTAAATTTTGAAAAATTTACGAAACAAGGCCAAGAGGGATTTTTTCCTTCAAAACAGCAGAGCAGGTAGATCCTGCTATTTTGATTATGTTACCCGAGTCATATTTTTTCATATTTTAACGCTTCTATTAGTTATTTGCAAAAAAAGAAAAAAAAGCAATTTACCATTATGCTCTATGTTTGAGAAACAGTGACTATTTTGTCTGAACTGCCAACTAATTGAATACAATTTTGAGAAACCATATATTAGTAATGATTTTGGTCAAGTTTGGTCTCATTCGGCAAAGTGGTTTCAGGAGAGAAGATTTTTGTATTTTTTATATACAGACGGACGACGAACGCATATTGATTGGAAAAGCTCACTTGGCATCGCAGACAAGGTGAACTTTAAATGCAAAAAATGTTATGTATATATGTTCCAGACCATACGCGTATTTGCACGGTACGCGTACGGTCCGGACCGTATGCGTATACTCATAAGGTCCGACCGTACGCGTATGGCCCGACCATACGCGTACGGTCGGGCCGTATGTGTATACGCGTACGGTCTGCTACGAGCTGGACCATACGCGTATATTCAGACCGTATGAGTACAAAGAAGAAGACACTACATTGGTTATTCAAACAAAGAAGTAAGTAACAGTCAAAACTGATAGCACTAACTACCACTGAAAACCGTATACTAATATAACTGAAATGAAATTACAGAAGCAGTGAAATAAAAAAAAATGTTTTCACATTTTCACAAAAATTTTAAAGGTAATATCTAAACTTCATTTTTATAGTGAGAAGATTTGTTCGTTGACACGGGTTATTCCTTTTTGTAAAACTGTAATTTCCGCGGTTATATTTATTCAGTCGTCCTTTTACGAGATTTTGGGATTGCATCCTTTTGTGGTAATGGGGAACAATGTTGTTGTTCCTTATACTGGCATTCAATGATTCAATGAAAGAAGGCCATATATTTTATTTCATTCCATTTATTTTTTAAGGAACACTAGTTTTTGTCATTCTTTTATCTCAAATAACGTTCAATTGATAAGTCAATTTTATAAAGGCATCTCCAAAACATAATTAAAGTAAAGTGAATTCTTATTTTTCGCTTAAATTTTCTTTAAAATAAAGATTTTTAGAAAGTCTTATTCGTTTCTAAACATAAGAGCTTAGTTCATTAAATAATATTGTATACGTTATATTAATTTATTGGTATATTATCCAAAAACACACAAGACTTTGAAATAGCCCGACCGTACGCGTACGGTCGGACCATACGCGTACGGTCCGACCGTATGAGTATTTCGAAAAAATGCTCGTATGGTCTGGAACATATATATCAAGTGTTTTGCTATCTGTTTTATATTTCTGAAAAAGAAGTATCAACTCAAAGATTATATAATTCGTAATGCAAAATACCATGCTGTAATCAGTAATGGCTCTTCATTGTCCCAAATATAATCTGTAAACCCAAATCCATTGGTTCTTTTCGTCAGACCTAGAAAAATTTTATAGAAATCACATAAGATATATTTGCATGATAGCTATCTTGATATGAAATTATCTTTTTATTCAATTTTTTAATTTCGGTTTGTATGTTGTAATATTTGCAATTTATTTTTCTACACAAAGGATATTTTGTAACCTGAAATTATTCCGACGTCTTAAACTTGCTACTAGGTTAAAAGAAAACTCATTATTGAAGACCTCCTGCTAACTTTAAAATAAAGAACAACATTAAAAGCGTGGCTCAATTTAGTGGTACAGACTAGTCTCAAGTAGATCTACTCCTTGTCTTTTCTTGTTTGTATTGACGAACAATGGGCACTTACTGTGCTCCTATACTCGCAGCTTTTTATATTCCTTCGATACTAAATTCTACAAGGACTCATAAACGATTATAAAACAAAAGTTGCTAGATGCTTCAATCTCACTTATAGGTTTTTTTTTATTTTCTTTCCATCAATAACGCACACTCAAAAAAATAAAATACTTAGTTATTAAATATTACTTAAAATAAAAAAAAATGTTTTACTAGTAAATTACTAGAAATTACTAGGCATTTACTTACTATTACATACAATTATTTATGATTTACTCAAATTTTAGAAGACAACATTAGTAAGTAAATTGGTATGGTTTTTGTTAAAAAAAATTACTTAAGTCTTACATGTTACTTAGAAATAATTTTACTATGAATTTGACGTGGAGATATGCAAGTTTTTTTTTACTTATTCGAAGAAAAGCAAATCTTTGAAATAAAATAATTACTTAAATGATTGTTGAAAGTTAAAAAATTACTATTTAATCTATGGAGTAAAACAAATTATTAAAAATTATTTGAATTATAAAGAATAACCTAATATTCCTTTTATTAAAAATATACAACGGCAAACACGTTTCTGAACCATCCTATAAAGATAGGCATCTGTTTGTTTATTCACAGTGTGTTTTTTTTTATCTATGACAATGTTATTTTCAATTATCTACAAGCCTTATATATGCCAATTTTTGTCAATTCACTGTCTTTATCAAAATCCTAACCCCTTAAAATACTACGGCTTCATTCCGTGTATGGCACTGGGAAGATGTCCTTAGTACTGGATTTTGGCTTCCTATTTCGGTATTTTTGGTATTTAGTACTTCTTTTCTGACTATTTTTTGGATTATTACTTTGCATATTATTATTTGATTCTAATGCTGCTGATCAGAGGTTACCCCTTGAAACACGTGTACAGCATAACAAAATTTTACTGTTCATTATGCAACTTCGGTATTTTTGTATTTTTAAACCATTGGACCGATGCCACTGTTGGTGGACCAGAGGTCCCCGAGGGTATTCACCAGTCCAATAGTCTGACTTGTCTGACACGAAAATTTATCTTGCGTTTTACAGAAATTCACTGTCTTTATCAAAATTCTAACCCCTTAAAAAACAACGGCTTCATTCCGTGTATTGCACTCGGTAGATGTCCTTAGTACTGGATTTTGCTTCCTATTTCGGTATTTTTGGTATTGAGTACTTCTTTTCTGACTTTTTTTTTGATTATTACTTTGCATATTATTTGATTCTAATGCTGCTGATGGGAGGCTACCCCTTGAAACACGTGTACAGCATAACAAAATTTTACTGTTCATGATGCAACCTTGGTAATTTTGTATTTTTTTTTATTGGTTGATTATACTGAAGTAGCTGTTTCTTATCCAATCTGCGTTAACCTCTTATCTGAAGTTGTGGCGCCAAAAGGACAACAATGGAGAATGACTGTATTGCAGCTCTATTATGTTTTGATTTATCAACTGAATGTAAAAATACTTGCGATATGTTTCAATGATTTATCACAATTAATTGTCAGCTTATTGTTTCACATTACGATTTAAGTTCGTGCCACTGTTCAACCATTTTAAAAAAAACTCGAGACTGCATGGTCACAGTCTCATTGTCTTGCCAAGTTGAAGTAGACCCGGGTCAACTGACTGTTGGACAGTTTTTGCGATCTTAGACTCTGTTCGGAATTTTGAAGGTAAGACACATTACACGCATTAGACATAAATTAACACAAGATAAACTTACAGAAATTACTTGACTTGGTTAAAAAATTACCAGTAATACTTAACTTGATAAAAAATTACCAGTAGAAATAACTTAACTTGGTAAAAGAATTACCAATGGTGGCTTCTTTGTGCCATTTCGTCTTTTCGTCTATTCGTCTTTTTGTTCTGTCGTCTTTTCGGGGTAAAAAAAAAACGCGCTAATAAGCAGGACGAAAAGTCGATAATAAGCGGGGCGAAAAGACGAAAAGACGACAAACAAAACTCGCTAATTATCGACCTTAAGCTGTCGTCTTTTTGCTTTGTCGTCTTTTCGTTTTGTCGTCTTTTCGTCTTTTTTGGCGAAAATACGCTAATTAGCGGGGCGAAAAGACAAAAAGACGAAAATACGACAAAATCAGCTAATTAGCGACCTTTACTTGTCTATTTTTGATTTTCGACTTTTCGATCTGTCGTGTTTTCGTCTTTTTGTGGCAAAAAGACGCAAACTAGCAGGGCGAAAAGATGACAAATTGCGGGATGGTAATACGAAACACGAACAATTGTAACCTGATAATAAGCGACCTGAAATTGTCGTCTTTTCGTTTTGTCTAGGCGAAAAGACGAAAATTAGCGGGACGAAAAGACGATAATTTTCGGAGCGAAAAAAAGAAAAAACGAAAAGACGACAAAATGTATCCTCTTATTAGCGACCTTATATTGTTGTCTTTTCATTTTGTCGTTTTTTTTCTGTCGTCCTTTAGGGACGAAAAGACGACAAGCAGTAACCCGCTAATAAGCAACCTTTTATTGTTGTCTTTTTGTATTTTTTGGGGCAAAAAGACAATATTTCGGGGGGTGAAAAGACGAAAAGACGACAAATTGTTACACGCGAATTAGCGACCTTTTATTGTCGTTTTTTTTCGTCTTTTCGGGGCAAAAAACGCAAATTAGCGGGGCGACAAACGATAATTAGCGGGGCGAAAAGACGAAAAGACGACAAATTGCAACCTGCAAATTAGCGACCAAAGTTTTGTCGTCAAGAGGAAATATCTAGCATATTTAATTCTCTTTTTAATTGCAAATTATGAGTTTTTATAATAAGTTAAATCATGGTATGAAATAAAGATTTTTTGTTTCATTATCATAGCGCGAAACTGTATTACACATGTCCGGGTATATATATACAACTTGAATGAAAAGATGTTATCTGTTGTTAAAAGGGGTACCCTCAGAAAAATTTCTAACTTTTGAAAAATAAATACGCATAATATTATAAAAGATATCATGTCAAACTTGTCCTTATCTCTCCTAAAATACAATGATTATAACTGAAAATTATATTCAAAAATCAATTTAAACAAGACAGAAAACACTCCTGTTACCGGGAAATACAATGGTGAAGATATTGAAGATTGAATATATATTGAGGGATTATTAACGTAAAGATACAAAGAAAAATTAAATGAATGCAAAGGAACAATAATACAAAGGGTAAATTGTGCAAATTTTGATATTTAAAGCTACATGTAACTTGTTAAACTTTTTAAAATGTCAAATAGAGATTAAGTAAAGCATTGATTTAGTAAAAGCATGATAATTTAATTAGTAAAGATAAACAAAGTCCACCCATTTGACTGCATGATTCTAGTAATCATGCACTAATTTTACAATATAAATACATAATTTATCTGTAGCTAAAACAGCGTTAGATTTCTTTTATCCAAGTTTGAATATTTTGAAAGTTTCTTAGGTTTAAGTTTTGTTTCAAGTTTGAATTTATACTGCTTCATGCTGATGGCATTTATTTAATTGCTCAGACATAACAGAAATGCCTGATTGACTAAAATCACTTGGGTCTGACAAACATTTGGGCTCTCTGACTGGAGAATCATAACAATCAAACAAATTGTTCAGTCAAATTGAAACAAGTGCCAGATGCAAAAAGAGAGAAAATGAGTAATGCACGTGAAATTGGCTCTAAAGAAGACATGTAGGTTCCTGGCTATAATATTAAACAAACTAATACATGAAAAAAAGTCAGACTGGATGTCGAAAAAAAAAACGTTGCAAATGGGAAGTAACTAATAACTAGTTCAATAAGAAAAGTTCTAAACTGGTTCAATTTTGACCCATTAAATCTTAAACCATATCATGCTAGTGAAATACTCGAATTAACTACTATAAGTATGAAACTATCCTAAATTACTCTACTAGCTCACGATAAGCCAGCCCACAGTAAGTAAGGATGCGTTCTTAGAAATTCTTATAATGATATAGAAATAAAGATTTTAAATAATATAAGGATAGACATATATTCTGTTGATATTTAATTAAACAAACTGAAAGGGTGCTCTCTTGGAGGTCCGCTTTATAACTCTTTCAGTCATTTCAAAAATCATTGTTTTTTCAAAGTTGTTTTGAATGTTGCTATATCTTGTATAAGGTGTGCATATTATAAAAAACATGCATCAGATTTTCAAAAAAAGGTTGTCAAGCAATCAGCGAATAAGTATTTCAAAACTTTATTTTTTGGGGGGCCGTTAATGCACATTCCAAATTTGTGCAATTTTAATCCTTCGAGTAAACATCTTAAACATGTCAACAAGGCATGATTAGTTTGATCACTGGGAAAAATAAGCACATCATTAAAAAGGTAGCTTAATGCTTTAGTTGAAAACAAAAAGTATGTTTACAAATAAAAAAATATATATACTAACTTCGATTGTGCCAGGTTAATTCTCTCTCGTTCATATCGTTGTGTCGCTCGTTTGTGTATATGGCATATGGTCCAGAGTCGCCGAGGATGGTGTATGGTATATAGTGTATGGTATATGGTATATGGTGTATTGTTCAAAGTGTATGGTGTATGGTTCATTTTGCAACACCATTATTGTCTCTGGGACATTACAGTTTTCGTTCATATTGCGCCGGGCTACCATGTCAGCTTAAAACTGACATATCTGAATATTAAATCGTTTGATCTTCGAGTTAAAGTTTCAAAGACGCCTTTTGTGGTTCAAGAGTTTGGGTAAGCGGAAGTCTTATCATGGAATTACAAACTTGAAAAAAAATCAGATCCCAAGAAATAAATCTAATTTTCCGAAAATGACAATGACAACGCAGATCTCTGATCCCTTAAATGATTGATCCCAAATGACAGACGCCCACTGTTATTTAAATTATGGGTCCTGGCACCCAAAGTAATGCAATGATTCCATTCCAAAGTCACAATTCTTGCGACTTCGTCGTATCTGTAATGACGAGCAGGACTTGGGGACTCAATGTAACAGAATAAAACCCTTTTGATAATAGAGGCTACCCCTGCAAAGTTTTGGATCGAGCTATGAATTCAGTTTCCCGAGTGACCAGATCCGAGGCTACATGTGTATGGAGAGGACAGTAGGTGAACAATCTCGGCGCTAACCACATCATACTGGACATGCATGTAACTGTCCTTATTCGAACTAGAGCAGGTGAGAAACAACGACAGTTCCTTGAACAAAAATCATCAAATTTCTTTTAACTGGTCGACCCTTTGGCATGAATGTTAAGAAGCAATCTATTTTATAATATTATTTATGTGTTGGCATTCAAATATTTACATATTACATATAACTTAAATTCTAATTCTCTTTTTTTACTATGTTCAAGATTTGGCACGATTTTTACAGTTAATATCTGTGACACGCCATTAGGTCTGCCTTCTCTCGTCTTTTTGGCTTTCTTCTCCGTACTTCAGCCAGGTAGTCCCTTGTCGAAGGTTATACAGCCGAAACGTTGGACAGTCTTTCCTTCTTTCCATTTTTGCCATTTTTACCTGTTTTTTTTTAAATTTTGTATATTTGTGTGTTTATTTTACTGTTTAATCGTGGCCAACTATACCATTTTTATTTTGTTCTATAGTTTATTTGTGGCCTTCGCACACTATATATATATATATATATATATATATATATTGTCAGTGATCTCTTAATACTTTTAAAAAGAAGGAGGACAAACTATTGCATATGAATATACGAAACGTAATCAATTAGAAACACTTTTGATACTTAACCACATAAAAATGAACTGTGGGGTGATGCGCAAACAAGTAATGAAATTTGTCAAGTATTTCATTTATTATTTTAATCCCATTTAAAATTCAATCCACTGTATTTTGTCTTCTTTTCATTACAAATAATATTGTTTTAAATTGTTCTCTTATCTTTTTAATTCCCTAAAATGTTTAATCCATTGTATTTTGTCCTTTCGCTTTTGGGATTTTGTGTTTTGTTCAAAATTCCAGGTAGTTTATTTATTTTTCCCTGTCGAACTACTAAGCAATATCCTTCTTGGAAGGTCGTGTCAGTGTTCCCTAATTTTTATATTTTCTGAATCGTCCCGTAAGATCAATTCTTGTGCCATTTATTTTAAATTTTTTCAGCACTCTAAGTATTCGTTTAACTATGAGA
Source organism: Modiolus philippinarum (assembly GCA_002080025.1). Lineage (NCBI taxonomy): Eukaryota > Metazoa > Mollusca > Bivalvia > Mytilida > Modiolidae > Modiolus > Modiolus philippinarum. The sequence continues at coordinate 138,450 of MJUU01073264.1, read as the reverse complement.
GGAATCAATTTAAAATGTCTGAGTAGTAATTTCTTCTTCTGATATACATGTAATCGTTTTTCCCTGGAGCCTAAGAGAAGAATGACAGTTTTTCCGGTTGAAGATCTTTTATCTAATTTTTCTTTTTTAGGAAATATCACAAGATAAATATTGAGAGAAATTTCGACAATAACGTCAGCTTGGTCATTGCTCAATGACTGTGTGATTAATTTTCGATGTTTGTTTTAGATTCATGTAAAACCATTACAAAACCAATGTTCGCTTTCATACGATGAGGCATCTTTACTTAATGATGACGATATATTCCTGCACTCCAGTGTATTGTTCTATATACTAGTATTATATATTCTTAGCCGGGCGAAGCTGATACAAACGGTCCTTGTGTGGCGAGGCACCCATGACCAAGTACCCATATCGTTTTCTTCCTGTATTTTTTCTCGTCTTACATTTTGAAAAAAAAACTTTACCATTCCTGGAAACATCTATGAACCGTTATTTGTCTTTCATCTTCCGAATTTTTTAAAAGTATTATAACATAACGGTTTAGAAAAATAGATTTAGTCTAATATTTTCCAGATTGGTACAGGTTTTGTGCGATATAGAAACACTTATTTTGCTATGATGGGCTGTAATAGTCAAAGGTGTAACCAAATCAGCAGAGTTGGCTATATTCAACATCACGTTGTCTAAAACTAAAATGGTGTGCATCGCCTCTGCAGAATAAATTTCAATGTCTTCATTACTTGGCAGTCCTTGGTAAAATCAAATGTTTGGAACTGTCTTATTCATTTTGTTGAACAATTCTTTGTCATGTCAATAAGCATACACTATCTTATCAGGAGGAGTGGTAAATATTTTGCATGCGTTCTCCAATAGTCTTTTGTAAAACATGTCTTACCACTTTGAGAAATTCCCGGGACATATATATTTGAGGGGCTTGTACACATCAATGAAACATCGTGATTATTACAAACCATTATCATAATTTGAGTGTCTAATATATAATCAAATTTGAGGTTGAAATGAAATGTATTTGTACCGGGCGCATGATTTTTGTTCAAATAAGATAATGTTTAATATAATAAACCAATTGGTTTTTGTTAATCGACCATTGATTGTACCCCTTCCCGTTTTCCGTTTAAAGTTTGAGTCTGTCTTTTTGTTTGCTCTGTTCATTTTGTAAGTTCATTTAAAATTTGTAGCGTATCTGCAATTTTTCTCGGTTCATTGACATATGTCTTGTGTCTACTCACATAACCAAAACATGTTTATGGTTGTAGTTACACTAAGGAAGGGTTTATAGATCTAAATCTCACAAAGTGAAACGCATGAAAAATTCTATTATTGGTAAAGCATTTACAGTTATATTACATGTAATATTTATCATAAATGTAAAAACATTATTTGATAAAGTCACCGTTTTCTTTTAAATTGTTTTGAAAATGATTACAAATATTTTCAAATAAAATCCTGTTACATAACTCTGTATGAGAAAGTGTAAAACATACAATCCACAAATGTCCGAGTCGGATAACTGAATTTGGTTTGTGACATGCACACAATAAGATGAATGCTTCTGTATGAAATTATATATTTCATGTTCATAATAGGTAAGGGGTTTTCCAAGACTATCAAAAACTCTGCCTTTGATATGTTAAAGACTAGAATAGTCAACCAATGTTCAGCGTGTGCAAAATGTTGTGTATTTACTATTAGCTCTGACGGGTACCCATGAATTTTGTTTGACAATTTATTTCTCGCAAAAACTCAAACGAAATGATTCCGAACACAGGAAAGTGTTGAAGGGATCGATTCTTACCGAATCTTGTTGTAAGTATCTGACTGTTCTCGACTGGTCCATTTGTATCACTGAAGGAAATGTCCCAAGCTCGATAACATTCATAGGTTCTTTTAAGACTGTTTGAAATTAAGCTGCAAGTCTGGTGTTTCCTCTCTTGGATAAGATTATACAGTCTTTTCTAAAGTTACATGGATCTAACTCGAACGCAAATAAAGAATAACCATTTCCAAAATTTGCTCTTGTGACAGTCAATTCTGCATCGTTTCCTCATTTTTCACCGCAATCGAAAGGACGAGTAAATGATGTGACATAATTTCTGTTTGTGCCGAAATCCAGTGTGAGTAGGCGGCCTTGAACTCTTGTTCCATTCACATAGATCGCTAAGTCAGTTAAACTGAAATGTTTGAAGTTGAACGGGTTTGTACAATAATCACACATGACAGCCTTTTGTTTTGCAAAACCGACGACAATTTTAGACGGGATAGCCTGAGGAGGTATTTGATCCCAATAAAACTGTGTTGAAAATTTTGGAATGGTATTTATTTTGACTTTGCACATTGTGAAGAAATACGATGCTGGGGTGGGCTCAAGTTGTTTCGCGTGATTTAACAAAATGGCATGATCAGCACACACTTTATGCGAAACTTCTTTAACTACAATTTTATATTGGGGCTCTCCTCTGCAGACATAACAACAAATGGCGTGTTAGTTCTTGTTAGTTTGATATACACATCCATTCCGTTAAAAAGATACTTATCTATTTCAGAGATGTCTTCTATTAAACATTCCTCTTAATCGAAATCTCTAGAATCTTTTGTGTAGTCGTATCTTCTTTGTAAACCAATGTTACCATCGCCATCAGCATCGGCATTCTCCAAAGAATCCTTGTACAGGAAAAATAATTGACTCTGGAGCTACAATTTATGTCCGTCTGAACCACTAGGTAATTAAGTCTTCGCATAAGCTTTGTCAGCTATTGCATGTGTATGTGGACACTGGTGTTTTGTTCAAATAAACATCAACCTGAGAAAACAACATTTGTGGAGGCAAATTTACGATTCCAGTTTTCACTTTGCTTGTCAGCGCTGTTCCATCGGTTTTGACAATCTGGGCTTTTTCGATTAATCTGCTTTTTCTCAGATCTATGTAATGATGATTTGATCAAGACATCAAGATTTCGATTAGGGCATCCATGGGAAATGCAGCTATCGTTCTAGCTTCAACAAAGTCTGCTTTTTTCAACTGCAACTTGATTTGGTGGATTTGAAAACAATGACAATTCATATAGCTGTCCTATTTCTGTATTGTGGTCCCTTAAATAAATTATTTCTTCTTTTTTTTAAATTTTCCAGACACTAGGGTTTACATATGTATAATGGTCTCATGTTCATTTACTCCATATTCTTTCGTAAAAAAATAAAAAAAAATAAATTATTGTCAATCGATAATTTACGTTTTGTTCTCCCTTTGTTCTGGCGAACAGTTGATTTCTTTTTGAGAGTTGTTTGCTGAACAATGTTTTTGTGGCGACTTCGATTTTTTTTCTGTGACCTTCTTTAATTTTATAAGTTTAACATGTGGTACGTTATCATCCTATTCTTTCAGGTGTTTGGACTGAGCTCGCTGTTCTATTGCCGGCAAAGGTGAAACTTGTTGAATGGAGTATTCTGTTTGTTCTTCGGTCAGTGGCTTTATATGGATGACATATGACTTTTTGTGACGATTATTCGTGAAACCTCTCCCAGTTTGATCTCGTTTCTTTTTCTTGTGGCTATGAAATTTACTGATGTTTTGAATTAATTTCCATAAAATGTTGCCAATAACTTCGGGTCGCGCGCCATTGCTTTTGACTGTATTGCGAAATAAAAGGATTTTGTTTTTAAAATGAAGCGTTATTGCTACTTCTCCTTCTAAGATTAAAGAAGGTTGCCCTTTGTTGTCTGTTATATACACTTGTAAGTTCTTCAATTCACTTAATTTCATTGGTACGTAATACGTTGTGTCATATATGATGTTTTCGATTTCAGTGTCAGTCAATAATACTCTCCTTAGTAACAGCACTTCTATATACCAACAAAACGGTACAATAGACAAACAGTTCCTTGTGACTCCTGTTTTTTTTTTTTTTAATTAGTCGAAGTAAATTCGGTGAGTCCTACCATCCAATAGCCGTCGAATTGCAATTGTCTGTTAAAATGTACTCGGAAATTACACGGTTTGTTATCAAAAAGTTCTCTGTTATGCAAATACGACAGTACTATTCGGATAATCATTATTAAACCGACAGACTCTCTATGTTGATCTATTTTAAATATCTTCCAGAGACGATTTCGGAACCCAGCTGTTGAATTCCGTTGGCTAACCTTGCAATTTAACGAGATATTCTTCTTCAGACCCATGTTTCTTTCGTTTTTTTTCAGTATTTGTTCAACTTTATAAATCATGTCTTCTTTTTTACGTATGCATTACAATCACTGTAATAATAGGAACCTTTAAGGTTTTCTCTAAGGAGATCTGCCAATTTATGGATTTGCCTCCCGTCCCTCATTTATCTTTTCATGATTTT